>NW_026508594.1:0-14019 GCF_026875155.1 Cherax quadricarinatus
TTTTTGATTGGGGGAAAAATGCTCAGCCTGGAACGTTTAATCGACTCCAACAAAGGGGACGATAACCTCAAACTACTTCGACTTCCCATTCTTCTTTGTGTAAATGATGAAGCCACATGTCTAATTTATAATTTGTCGGTTCTTGTGAACCTTTTTAATCAGGCACGTTGCCATGGCTTATGATCATCTTATAATTTCATATGGGCCTTTGTTTATACAAATTTCCCTTTACTTTTTTCTTTTTTTATATTTTTCATTTTTATTTTTAACTTTTTTTTTTTTTTCAATTTATCTGCCCATTGTCCTTTTTCCTTTTATATAACATAGCGTTTAATACTTAAATATTGAAACACGTAATGTGCTTTCTAAATGTCGGTGACCACTTTTTTCCAATTGGGATCTGTTCATTTTTGTTCCACTTGTCCTAAGAATTTCTCGTTGTCTTTTTTGTTCCCCCCCCACAATATTTTCTAAGGGTTTAATCGAACTTTTCCTTTTACCAGCTTTCTCTCTCTCACCCTGCGCTTCCATTCCTTAAATTTTTTTTTATATTTTTTTTCTTCAGCTGCCGTGCAGTATAATGGCAAGTCATGTATTGTAACTTTGGTCAGATATATCAGAAATGAGATAAAGGGTTCAGATAACCGACAAGTCGTTAAATTAGACACTGTCTAACAATAGACATTCCCTTTTCATGAATGCCATAAAAAAAGGGGAAGCTATTTTTGTTTACTAGCCAGATTAGTGTTATTCATTAAAACCCCTTAAAATTTGTACGGGTGTATAATTGTGACATGTATTTTTTTTGATAAAAAAAATTTTTTTAATACTTTTGAAGTATTTTCAATAGTGCAAAAGGTTTAAATTATGTTACGGGGTTTTCTTCCAAACCCAAAAAATCAAATCCCCCGTTTAAAAAAGCCAGTTTAATAAAAAATTTTTTTTACATTTTTTTTTAAAAAACAAGAACAAAAACAAAAATTTATAAGAGTAAAAAAAAAAAAAACTAGATATTACAAAACCTCTAGAACCAATCCGGACAGAAAATAAAACACCATAGATAAGGCCATATTAACAACCTATACAAAACCCACAACCACCCACAAACCCTCCTTTTTCAATAACATTATTCCCAGTGCGAAACACAGCGACCTTCCCCCCCCTTAACATTTTACAGCACCGTTCAAATAACAACATTAATTACCAATTAATGGTCATACCCTACCTCATCAAAACCTTAATGAGTATTTACCAAAGTTGGGAAGTGTATGAACAAAAGACACAAAAATTTAAAATTTTTCAAAAAAAAACTGTATGAAACATTACACCTTTTACTACCTGTAAAAAAAAGAAAACACCACCAATAAAATATCAATTATTAATTTAACCAGAAAAACAACTTTCAAAAAAAATTACAATCGGAAGTTACACTCAAAATCAAAATAAAACACCCATGCCCATTAGCGGTACAATATAGCTATGACATATTTTAAAGAATCCCAAATAGAACTGAATAAGTATTATCCAAAAGGTTCTCATGATTTTGGGAACTTTAAAAACACCCAAAATCCTTTAACACCCAACACCCACATACAAATTGCCAAAAACGTAACATACATTCCACAAACTTTTACTTTTCCCCTTGCCTTTTTTAGCAGTGCCCAACTTATTTTCTTACAAAAATAAACAAAAATTTTAATCAGAGAACAATCCTTTCCAACTGTTTACAAAAAAGGTAATCTTCAAACTATGCAGGAACACTTCCCCAAAAAATGCAAAAAAAAAACTCGTTTTCAAGGGAAAATAGTGAAAGGGTATCCTCTCAAAAAAGTTAAAAAACCATGCAAAACCAACAAGCGAAACATAATCGCTCCAAAAAAATATACAGTTATATAATTTTAAAGGTTTATAATTTTAAAAAAAGTTATAATTTAAACGCTATTCACCTTCCCCTCAAGGGAAAAAAAAAGGAAAACTAATCTTTCACAAACCTCTCAACTGTCTCCCTAGTACCTCCAATCACCTCAATCACTCATCACTGCACACCCAAGGAGGGGAGCCCTTGAATCCCGGAACCCCCCCCCCCCCCTTTTTTAAAACCCAAACCATCCCCCCGGCAGTTAAAGCCCCTTTTAAAGCCCCAATTTTTTCCCTATTGTTAGTCCTTAAACCCTCAAAAAAAATCATCCCACCCTTCCCAAAAAAGTGCATTACGCAAAAGTTCGAAAAAACGTCCCCGCCAAGCCTTCCCCGCACATCCCCCCCTCCTTCCCCCCCCCATCCCCACAAAAACTATATGTGTCCACGATTATGTTTTGCTAATCCCCTTTCCAAACCCCCCCAAAACTTCCAGTAGGGAATAGGGGGGAAACCCCCCACAACAAGCCTTTTTTTAAAACCTGGCCCCCAATTAAAAAATAACAAACATTACCATCCCCCCCACTGCATCTGCCCAACCCCCCCTGATAACCCTCCTTCTGGGGGCACCCCCCCAAAACCTCAAAAAAAAAAAACCTAAAGCCCGGCCAGGCCTTCCAATTTCAAAACTTTTCCAACCCCCACAAACCCTCGACCCCCACTACTGTCCCTCAAAATTTCACAAAACTTTTTTTTCCCCCGGTTTCCCCTTTAAAATAAACTAAACCTTCCATTTCATTTTCCCCCCCATAATTTTGGGAAGTCCTTAACGCCCCCCCCACCCATTTTCCCTCTCCCTCCTCCCCCTTTCCCCCCCCGTTCCCCCGCCCCCACTTTTAAAAAAACACATTTTACCCTTCTCACCCCCCCCAACCCTCCCCTAATGGCAGGGCCACTACCCCCTTTCCCCCCATTCCACCTGCCCCCTTTCCCTTTTTTAAAAACCTGCCCTTCCCCCCTCCAAACATTCCAAAAACCCCTTTTTAAATTTTAAACACAATTTCCGGCTTTTAAGGGCCACACCCAAAACCCCCCCCATCCCAATTTTTACACCCCCGCGCAACCCGTTCAACAGACCACAAAAATTTGAACCCCCCCCTAAAACTCCCCCCTATTTCCCTTCCCCGTTAAACCCCCAAAAAAACTTTCCAATTTTTTCCCCCCCAGACCTTTCCAAAAATTGTAAACTTTTACAAAAGCCCAAAAGTTTCCCCCCAAATTTAAAAAAAAGGTTTTATCTCAAAAAATCCCAAACCGGCGGGTTCCTGTTTCCCCATCCCCCTTTTTTTGTTAACCCCTCCCCCACCCAAAAAGGTCCAAAAAATCAAACAATTTTTGGGTTGGCCCCCGCCGGACCCCCCCCTTTTAAATCCCTCCCCCCCAAAAACCCCATTGTTTTGCCCTTTTTCCTTCGCGTTTTGATACAACGTTCCACCCACCCCATATTTCTTCGCCAAACCCCTGTCATAGGGAATATCCCCAAAGCCTTTCCTTTCCACCCTGCATAAGCCCCTTCCCAAATCCAACCCACCAACCCCCTTTTTTTTCCCTTCCTTCCTCGGGAAACCCCCCTTTAGGGTCCCGTGGCCCTCCCCCTTTTTACCTACCAGGTAACCCAAACTGATACCCCAAACAGGGACCCCCCCCAAACACTTTTTAAGGGCCGTTTTTCCCAAAAATTTTTCGAAACAATTGATAATCACACAAAAAAGAAATGGCTCGGTAATCCCGAAGGACTCTCTGTTTACCCTTCGGGACCAACCCCCCACTGCCGTGCCTGCGATTCCCCCAAATTTTCCCTCCTCTTTATGGATTCATTAACCCACTGGAAACCCCGGGCGAACCCAGTGCTGTAAAAAAATTTCGTTTGGTAAACCATCGACCCCGGGGTGCCTTCCCTTCCCTGCCAAAAAGGGGTTCCCCATATTTCCCTCCTCCTCAATGCCCCACCCAGTGCCCCTAACATCCTCCCCGGGTTTGCACGGCACATACATACCTCCCCCAAAAACCTCGCCACCCCACCCCCACTATTTTTCCAGATTTCTAAAAACCACTATTGCAAATGCACCTCCCCCGTGGTTTCAGTAATACCTGAACCCTCTAAAACCCCCCCCCAAAGAAATGACTTGCAACCCGGATTGTAGTCGTTCGCTGTGTCCCTCTGCCGGCCCAAAACCAGAGTCCTTCCTTTAACCCTCCTGTACCCGTATCACTGAAAAATGTTGTTCTTGCAAGTCCCTTTCCCCCCTTCAAATTGTAATCTTCCACGGGTAACCCCCCCCGGCCACCCCCCCCCTCGAAACAATCCCAAAATCTAGTTTCAAAATAATTTGACAAGCCATACAACAATTTATTAATGCATTTCCCTCCCCACATAAAAATTAGTATTCTTACCTTAGCCACACTATCCAACCATCCCCACCTTCTCCTCATTTCCTTTTGGCGCCCAGAGCTGTTCCCCAAAAAAAATGCAAAACTTTCCACTCCCCTCCCCTACCCCCCAAAACCACGTATTCACTTCAATAAATTCCCTGCCTACGAGCCAAAGCATCCCCCCCCACCTCCACTTATAACCGCCCTATATCGGGAAAACACCATCTCAAGTTTTTAAAAGACTCTCCAAAAACCCTTGAGAAAATATACCCCGTCCAAACGAGCCCATATCCCAGTTTTATAAAATATGTTCCCCTCCAAAGACCTCCCCCGAAAGCACACATAAGAAAATTTCCCAAGCAGGGCCCCCCAAGATGAGGAAAAATATCCCCCCCTCTGGGTTCCCCGCGCCCCCATAAAACACAATTCCAATCCCCCCCCACAATCGCCACAGACGGAAACGTGCGTGGTATACACAACTCCCCCGCACAAAAACCTCTTTACTTTCACGTCACTTTCAGCTGGGGCATACAACACACAAACGCCACTCTCTCCCCACCCACCATCCTTCCACACGTTACCTCCCCCCTCCCCCCCCCTTTCCTGTAAATACAAAGGCTGCCTCCCGATAACACACCCACTCCTTTTTAAAAAACGCTCAAAGGTAACACATAAGCCTGAACCCAGGCACCACTAATTCACGACCAAGTTTAAAATTGGCTCCTCAAAAAGCTACTCAACCTTTACCTATTTAAAAACCACCCTTTCACGTTTAACACCATCACACGCCCTTAATTTTTTATTGCTAACACCCCTAACCCGGTTTTTTAAGGTTTTTCCCCTCCCCCCTCTTTCAAGACTCTTCCCTTTAAAACCTTTTCCCCTGGCTTTGCCTTTGCCACATACTCCACCCCCCTTCCCAACCCCCCCCCCCTTCGTTGTGGCCCTCTCGGAGTCACTCGGGGCCAAAACCCCATGTCTTTTTCCCCGGCCTTTGCGCCGGCGTCAGAACACGTCCGAATCGACGCTGCTCCCTTTTCCTTGTAGCTCCCCAGTTTCCGTATCTGATTCTGGGCCAAAAGGACTTCCACTTCAACCCCCCTTTAATCCGCTCCAGTCCTTCCATGGCCCGCACTCCCCATCAAAAGGTGCCACCTGTCCTCTTCCCCCCCGCCACCCCTGCCCTGAACCCGGGTTCCTGCTCTCTGTGACCTCCACCCCGTAACTGTAACATGCCGATCACCTTTCCCCAAAAACCCCTCAATACCCCCTTTGCACTGCGCACCCACCCACCCCCTCCTGACAACTTTACTTTTGAGGGGCCAGGTGTTTCCCCATGGGATCACCACTTCTCCCCCGATTCCCACAGGAGAACAAACTAAAGGAGGAACACTGCAGGAGGCCTGTTGGCCCAACTAGGCAGGTCCTTTCAATTATCCCATAACAAAACTTTTGCCCAACCCAATTTTAAATGCCACCCAAAAATAACTTGAGTAAATTTCCCACCAAATCCAACCCCTCCCACTCATGTACTAACCAAAACCCAAATTTGAAACTACCAAAGTCCCATCAATAACCCAACTAGGTAACTGTTCCCCCATCAACTCCCATTTCCAAAACCAATACTTTCCTATGCCTTTTAAATCTAAACTTATCTAATTTAAATCCATTACTGCGGGGTTTTCTCTTGAGAGACATCCTCAAGACCCTTTTTAATATCCCCTTTTTTAAAACCTATTTTCCCCTTATACACTTCGATCAGGCTCCCCCCCATTTTTCGCAACAATGAAGTAACTTAAATCTTTAGTTTTCTTCATAAGCAAGATTTCTAATGCATGTATTAATTTGTCATCCTACACTGAATGTTTTCTAACGAAATTTATGTCCATTTGTAAAATGGAACCAAACTGAGCTGCATTATCTAGGGGAGGCCTTACTAAGAAGTATAAAGCTCCCAGTATGACCTCTGGACTTCTGTTGCTTACACTTCTTGATATAAATTCCAGTAATCTATTTGCCTTATTACGTACGCTTTGGGCCCATTGCTGTTTTGGTTTAAAGGTTGCTGCTCCCATAACCCCAAAGTCCTTTTCGCAATCTGTATGGCAAAGTTCTACATCATTAACTTATAAGTGCTGGGTTATGGACACTCCCAAGCTTCAGAACCTTGCTTTTATCTACATTAAACTGCATCTGCCACTTTTCTGACCAAGAATAGAGTTTGTTTAAATCCTGCTGAAGTTCCCTAACATCTACGTTTGAATCAATTATCCTACCAAATCTTGTGTCATCAGCGAATTTGCTCATATCACTAGTAATTCCCTCATCAAGATCATTGATATATATTATAAAACAAGGGCCCAAGACTGATCCCTGTGGAACGCCACTTTGTTACAAATCCCCACTCGGATTTAAACCCCCATTTATGGACACCTCTCCTGCTTCCGTCAGTGAGCCATGACTCGATCCACGAGAGCACTTTTTCCCCAATGCCTTGACTGCCACTTTCTTTAACAGTCTATGGTGCAGAACTCTATCAAAGCCTTACTAAATTCTAAGTAAATAATATAAAATTCTTTATCGTGGTCAACAGCCTCAAAAGCTTTACTGAAGAAAGTTTAATAAATTAGTTAGACAAGCCCGCCTCTTGTGAACCATGCTGAGTATCATTAATCAAGCTATGCTTATCGAGATGGCTTCTTATAATCCGCTATAATTGACTCTAGAAATTTGCCTACAATTGAGGTCAGGTTTTATTGGGCGGTAATTTGGGACGGTAACGACTTGTCCCCTGTTTTAAAAATAGGAATACATTAGCCATCTTCCACTTTACCCAACACTACACCTGTTTGAAGAGATAAATTAAAAATATTAGTTAAGGGTTCACAGGTTCCTTTTTGCATTCCCTTAAGAACCCTTGAAAAAACCTCATCAGGACCCGGCGACTTATTTTGCTTCAGTCTGTCATCTGCTTCACAACCATTTCACTAGTGGACTGTGATGTTACATAATTTATCTTCTTCTCTGCCCACTATAAAAATTAATTACTGGAATATTGTTAGTGTCTTCCTGTGTAAAAACTGAGAGAAAATAATTATTAAAAATCGAGCACATTTCATTTCTCTTTGTCAGTAAGGTGGCCCATAGTTTTTTTAAAGGGGACCTACTTATCTCTAACTTTTTTTTCTATAGCCCTTTGGAAAAAACTTTTTGGTTGGGTTTTAAAATTTCCCTAGCAACTTTAATTTCATAGTCCCTTTTAGCTTTTCTTACCCCCTTTTTAATGTCCCCCTTAATGTCAATATACTGATTCAAAAGGGAGACCCTCGCCTCTTTTTGATACGCCTATAAAATTCCTTTCTTATGCCCTAGTAGATATTTGAGCCTATTATTCATTCATTTTGGGTCATTTCTATATGATCTAATTTCTTTATATGGGATAAACGTTCTTTGAGCAGCATGTATAGTGTTCAGAAAACTGTCATATTGATAGCTCACTTCGTTACCCCAGTCAACAGATATGTGTTCTCTAAGCCCATCGTAATCTGCTAAGCGAAAATCTGCCACCACCTCTTCACTCCACAAGCGACCACGCGTTTCCTCCTTCTTGTTCCCGTTCTTCATTAGGCATCGGTTTCTCATGCGCAGGTGCTCCGCCCCTTGCCGGCCCAAGAGCCATATCCCGCTTGCCACAGTCTGCCGCCATATGGTCATATTCGCCACACAGTCGGCACGTACGCCTCTGCCCCGCATACGCTACCATTACCTGGGTTCTAAACTCCCTCGAATATACATACGAGGGTATAGGATAACCTGAGTTTATCTTGAGATTGAAAGAACCCTCAGGAAATCCTGTGTAAGCTCCTTTTACCCATTTGCCAGGTTGGGGCAGATGTACAGTTTTTATAACGTTCGAAACATTTCGAATATCTACTTCATACAGCCTCAAAAGGCACGTTGCGGAGCTTAACCCACAATAATGTCGTGATACATCCTCAACATTGACCCTCACTGCCCGGGGTTTACGTTTAAAGCTGACATCTTGGTAACGATCCACCAACGCCTCGTATACTTGAGCAGTTAGCACTTTCACGAATATTCCATAAACACCATTCAGTGCCACTCCATATAAATCCTCGTCTCTGATGCCGTATGTCTCTCTTATAATTTTGGGCAATAACACATCGACTGACGTAGGCGTTAAAGCCCTACTAATGAGTTCAATGCCCACAGTATTCACTCTCCTGCGCACACCTGGCGCCATATTGAGGTCTGAGTAGCTCGTCTGGAAAAACAGCAAAGGGGTGCAAAGCACGACCGCACTCTACCTCATCCAGGCAGCGAATGATGTTTTAACTAAACTCCGGTGGATGTGGAGACAGTGTCGGTCAGGGCCTCCAGCAACACCTGGCAGTGTCGGTCAGGGCCTCCAGCAACACCCGGCAGTGTCGGTCAGGGCCTCCAGCCACACCCGGCAGTGTCGGTCAGGGCCTCCAGCCCCACCCGGCAGTGTCGGTCAGGGCCTCCAGCCACACCCGGCAGTGTCGGTCAGGGCCTCCAGCCACACCCGGCAGTGTCGGTCAGGGCCTCCAGCCACACCCGGCAGTGTCGGTCAGGGCCTCCAGCAACACCTGGCAGTGTCGGTCAGGGCCTCCAGCAACACCCGGCAGTGTCGGTCAGGGCCTCCAGCAACACTTGGCAGTGTCGGTCACGGCCTCCAGCAACACCTGGCAGTGTCGGTCAGGGCCTCCAGCAACACCCGGCAGTGTCGGTCAGGGCCTCCAGCAACACTTGGCAGTGTCGGTCAGGGCCTCCAGCAACACTTGGCAGTGTCGGTCAGGGCCTCCAGCCACACCCAGCAGTGTCGGTCAGGGCCTCCAGCAACACTTGGCAGTGTCGGTCAGGGCCTCCAGCCACACCCAGCAGTGTCGGTCAGGGCCTCCAGCCACACCCGGCAGTGTCGGTCAGGGCCTCCAGCCACACCCGGCAGTGTCGGTCAGGGCCTCCAGCCACACCCGGCAGTGTCGGTCAGGGCCTCCAGCCACACCCGGCAGTGTCGGTCAGGGCCTCCAGCCACACCCGGCAGTGTCGGTCAGGGCCTCCAGCCACACCCGGCAGTGTCGGTCAGGGCCTCCAGCCACACCCGGCAGTGTCGGTCAGGGCCTCCAGCCACACCCGGCAGTGTCGGTCAGGGCCTCCAGCCACACCCGGCAGTGTCGGTCAGGGCCTCCAGCCACACCCGGCAGTGTCGGTCAGGGCCTCCAGCCACACCCGGCAGTGTCGGTCAGGGCCTCCAGCCACACCCGGCAGTGTCGGTCAGGGCCTCCAGCCACACCCGGCAGTGTCGGTCAGGGCCTCCAGCCACACCCGGCAGTGTCGGTCAGGGCCTCCAGCCACACCCGGCAGTGTCGGTCAGGGCCTCCAGCCACACCCGGCAGTGTCGGTCAGGGCCTCCAGCCACACCCGGCAGTGTCGGTCAGGGCCTCCAGCCACACCCGGCAGTGTCGGTCAGGGCCTCCAGCCAACCCGGCAGTGTCGGTCAGGGCCTCCAGCCACACCCGGCAGTGTCGGTCAGGGCCTCCAGCCACACCCGGCAGTGTCGGTCAGGGCCTCCTGCCACACCCGGCAGTGTCGGTCAGGGCCTCCTGCCACACCCGGCAGTGTCGGTCAGGGCCTCCAGCCACACCCGACAGTGTCGGTCAGGGCCTCCGAGCAACACCCGACAGTGTCGGTCAGGGCCTCCGAGCAACACCAGACAGTGTCGGTCAGGGCCTCCGAGCAACACCCGACAGTGTCGGTCAGGGCCTCCGAGCAACACCCGACAGTGTCGGTCAGGGCCTCCAGCAACACTTGGCAGTGTCGGTCAGGGCCTCCAGCCACACCCAGCAGTGTCGGTCAGGGCCTCCAGCCACACCCGGCAGTGTCGGTCAGGGCCTCCAGCCACACCCGGCGGTGTCGGTCAGGGCCTCCAGCCACACCCGGCAGTGTCGGTCAGGGCCTCCAGCCACACCCGGCAGTGTCGGTCAGGGCCTCCTGCCACACCGGCAGTGTCGGTCAGGGCCTCCTGCACACACCCGGCAGTGTCGGTCAGGGCCTCCTGCCACACCCGGCAGTGTCGGTCAGGGCCTCCAGCCACACCCGACAGTGTCGGTCAGGGCCTCCGAGCAACACCCGACAGTGTCGGTCAGGGCCTCCGAGCAACACCAGACAGTGTCGGTCAGGGCCTCCGAGCAACACCCGACAGTGTCGGTCAGGGCCTCCGAGCAACACCCGACAGTGTCGGTCAGGGCCTCCAGCAACACTTGGCAGTGTCGGTCAGGGCCTCCAGCCACACCCGGCAGTGTCGGTCAGGGCCTCCAGCCACACCCGGCAGTGTCGGTCAGGGCCTCCAGCCACACCCGGCAGTGTCGGTCAGGGCCTCCAGCCACACCCGGCAGTGTCGGTCAGGGCCTCCAGCCACACCCGGCAGTGTCGGTCAGGGCCTCCAGCCACACCCGGCAGAGTCGGTCAGGGCCTCCTGCCACACCCGGCAGTGTCGGTCAGGGCCTCCTGCCACACCCGGCAGTGTCGGTCAGGGCCTCCAGCCACACCCGACAGTGTCGGTCAGGGCCTCCGAGCCACACCCGACAGTGTCGGTCAGGGCCTCCGAGCAACACCAGACAGTGTCGGTCAGGGCCTCCGAGCAACACCCGACAGTGTCGGTCAGGGCCTCCGAGCAACACCCGACAGTGTCGGTCAGGGCCTCCAGCAACACCGACAGTGTCGGTCAGGGCCTCCAGCAACACCCGACAGTGTCGGTCAGGGCCTCCAGAAACACCCGACAGTGTCGGTCAGGGCCTCCAGCAACACACGACAGTGTCGGTCAGGGCCTCCAGCAACACCCGACAGTGTCAGTCAGGGCCTCCAGCAACACCCGACAGTGTCGGTCAGGGCCTCCAGCAACACCCGACAGTGTCGGTCAGGGCCTCCAGCAACACCCGACAGTGTCGGTCAGGGCCTCCAGCAACACCCGACAATGTCGGCCAGGGCCTCCAGCAACACCCGACAGTGTCGGCCAGGGCCTCCAGCAACACCCGACAGTGTCGGCCAGGGCCTCCAGCAACACCCGACAGTGTCGGTCAGGGCCTCCAGCAACACCTGGCAGTGTCGGTTAGAGCCTCCAGCAACACCTGGCAGTGTCGGTTAGAGCCTCCAGCAACACCTGACAGTGTCGGTCACGGCCTCCAGCAGCACCTGGCAGTATCGATCAGGGCCTCCAGCCACACCCGGCAGTGTCGGTCAGGGCCTCCAGCCACACCCGGCAGTGTCGGTCAGGGCCTCCAGCCACACCCGGCAGTGTCGGTCAGGGCCTCCAGCCACACCCGGCAGTGTCGGTCAGGGCCTCCAGCCACACCCGGCAGTGTCAGTCAGGGCCTCCAGCCACACCCGGCAGTGTCGGTCAGGGCCTCCTGCCACACCCGGCAGTGTCGGTCAGGGCCTCCTGCCACACCCGGCAGTGTCGGTCAGGGCCTCCAGCCACACCCGACAGTGTCGGTCAGGGCCTCCAGCAACAGCTGACAGTGTCGGTTAGAGCCTCCAGCAACAGCTGACAGTGTCGGTTAGAGCCTCCAGCAACAGCTGACAGTGTCGGTTAGAGCCTCCAGCAACAGCTGACAGTGTCGGTTAGAGCCTCCAGCAACAGCTGACAGTGTCGGTTAGAGCCCTCCAGCAACAGCTGACAGTGTCGGTTAGAGCCTCCAGCAACAGCTGACAGTGTCGGTTAGAGCCTCCAGCAACAGCTGACAGTGTCGGTTAGAGCCTCCAGCAACAGCTGACAGTGTCGGTTAGAGCCTCCAGCAACAGCTGACAGTGTCGGTTAGAGCCTCCAGCAACAGCTGACAGTGTCGGTTAGAGCCTCCAGCAACAGCTGACAGTGTCGGTTAGAGCCTCCAGCAACAGCTGACAGTGTCGGTCACGGCCTCCAGCAGCACCTGGCAGTATCGGTCAGGGCCTCCAGCCACACCCGGCAGTGTCGGTCAGGGCCTCCAGCCACACCCGGCAGTGTCGGTCAGGGCCTCCAGCCACACCCGGCAGTGTCGGTCAGGGCCTCCAGCCACACCCGGCAGTGTCGGTCAGGGCCTCCAGCCACACCCGGCAGTGTCGGTCAGGGCCTCCAGCCACACCCGGCAGTGTCGGTCAGGGCCTCCTGCCACACCCGGCAGTGTCGGTCAGGGCCTCCAGCCACACCCGGCAGTGTCGGTCAGGGCCTCCGAGCAACACCCGACAGTGTCGGTCAGGGCCTCCGAGCAACACCCGACAGTGTCGGTCTGGGCCTCCGAGCAACACCCGACAGTGTCGGTCAGGGCCTCCAGCAACACCCGACAGTGTCGGTCAGGGCCTCCAGAAACACCCGACAGTGTCGGTCAGGGCCTCCAGCAACACACGACAGTGTCGGTCAGGGCCTCCAGCAACACCCGACAGTGTCGGTCAGGGCCTCCAGCAACACCCGACAGTGTCGGTCAGGGCCTCCGAGCAACACCCGACAGTGTCGGTCAGGGCCTCCGAGCAACACCCGACAGTGTCGGTCAGGGCCTCCAGCAACACCCGACAGTGTCGGTCAGGGCCTCCAGCAACACCCGACAGTGTCGGTCCGGGCCTCCAGAAACACCCGACAGTGTCGGTCAGGGCCTCCAGCAACACACGACAGTGTCGGTCAGGGCCTCCAGCAACACCCGACAGTGTCAGTCAGGGCCTCCAGCAACACCCGACAGTGTCGGTCAGGGCCTCCAGCAACACCCGACAGTGTCGGTCAGGGCCTCCAGCAACACCCGACAGTGTCGGTCAGGGCCTCCAGCAACACCGACAGTGTCGGCCAGGCCTCCAGCAACACCCGACAGTGTCGGCCAGGGCCTCCAGCAACACCCGACAGTGTCGGCCAGGGCCTCCAGCAACACCCGACAGTGTCGGCCAGGGCCTCCAGCAACACCCGACAGTGTCGGTCAGGGCCTCCAGCAACACCTGGCAGTGTCGGTTAGAGCCTCCAGCAACACCTGGCAGTGTCGGTTAGAGCCTCCAGCAACACCTGACAGTGTCGGTCACGGCCTCCAGCAGCACCTGGCAGTATCGATCAGGGCCTCCAGCAACACCTGGCAGTGTCGGTCACGGCCTCCAGCAACACCTGGCAGTGTCGGTCACAATCTCTAGCAACACCTGGCAGTGTCGGTCACAATCTCCAGCAACACCTGACAGTGTCAGTCACAGCCTCCAGCAACACCTGACAGTGTCGGTCACAGCCTCCAGCAACACCTGACAGTGTCGGTCACAGCCTCCAGCAACACCTGGCAGTGTCGGTTAGAGCCTCCAGCAACACCTGACAGTGTCGGTTAGAGCCTCCAGCAACACCTGACAGTGTCGGTTAGAGCCTCCAGCAACACCTGACAGTGTCGGTTAGAGCCTCCAGCAACACCTGACAGTGTCGGTTAGAGCCTCCAGCAACAGCTGACAGTGTCGGTTAGAGCCTCCAGCAACAGCTGACAGTGTCGGTTAGAGCCTCCAGCAACAGCTGACAGTGTCGGTTAGAGCCTCCAGCAACAGCTGACAGTGTCGGTTAGAGCCTCCAGCAACAGCTGACAGTGTCGGTTAGAGCCTCCAGCAACAGCTGACAGTGTCGGTTAGAGCCTCCAGCAACAGCTGACAGTGTCGGTTAGAGCCTCCAGCAACAGCTGACAGTGTCGTTTAGAGCCTCCAGCA
>NW_026508595.1:0-12405 GCF_026875155.1 Cherax quadricarinatus
ATGTGGGCGACATGCTCCTGAAAGCACCCCCCCCCAGAATATTCTCCCCGGCTGATTAGTATGGGTCCAGAGCTCACGGTGCCAAGGGCCTATGCCCACGCAAGCAACTTAAGAAAAACAAAATCAAATTTTCCCCTTCAGGTGCAAAAATCAAGTGAGAAAAGTGGAGAAAAGGGAGACTTTACTTTGTGTGCAGTGTTTCTTTGGGTTTCATCTTTTCTTCAGTTTCTTATTGATTTATTTCTAGTATTTGGTTCTTGTTTCATTTGTATTTTTCGGGTTTTTTTAAAATTAAGTTTGGTGTGAGTCCTTTTCCCCTTCTCCCCCCCCAAGCTAAAACCCCAAAAATAATTTTTAAAGCTGATTAAAGCGTTACAATCCCCTTATTTTAAATCTAATCTTCTTTTTTCTGAATGTTTAGTTCGTTTTTTAAATAAATTTTTCCATGCCAAGATTTTCCAGCAGAACTTGACGATTTCCGGGTTAAAAAGCCCTGCAGTGTATTTTCGCTCCTCTGTGCCCCAAACCGTCTTTTAAAGTTATCAGATCACAGATGAAAAAACACGTCGGGGAAAAACTAAATTAACTCTGTTAGACGTGTAAAATGATAAAAGGCTCATGTCAACACAAACTCTCCTTCAATCTGTTACTTGTTTTACTGTCCTTAACGGATTTTCCCCTACGAGAGTTTTTCCCATACGTAGAGTTTTTCCATACGAGAGATTTCCATACGTAGATTTTTCCACAGGGGGTCCCCTACTCTTTTTGTTAGCGCACGACCATCACACATTGAGGTCTTGGTTGATCGCGGGGGGGGGGAAACTTTAGGACGTTTTCTTTAAAACGGGTTTTCCTGTTCCCCATCCAAAAAGGACCGGGGTTTTAGTGGCCTGGGTGGGTCGCATCGGGGACAAAACTGACCTATTTCCCAAAATGCTCGAATAACAACAGCTTTCTTATAGATATTTCTTGATGTCAGTTTTGGGACTGTATCCCTTTTATACATATATTGTAGAAAAAAAGATATTTTATTTTTATTTTATTTTATTATTATTTTTTTATTATTATTATTATTTTTTTATTTTATTTTTATTTTTATTATAATACAAGTATAAGTTTTCATGGCTTACCTGTCACTAACTTCCATATACGGGGTTTGGGGAAATGAACATCTCGCTTAACTGGCTTCCTATGTGATGACGTCTTGCCTTTTTCTTGACACAGTCTGGCAGTTCAAAAAAATACGTAAACGAGAATAATCAATGAAAACGAGTTTCGCCCATAGTGGGGCTTGATCAACCTTTCTAAACACTGGGAAAGTCGTAAAATACAACTTTCGGCCTACTTAAAAACTTTAAATAATCATCACCCGTTATCTCACCTTTTTACACGCAGAATTCAGTCTTTCACCTTTATGGTGTAAAGGAAACCCGGGTATCAGGATTAATCCACGCTGTGTCATCTTAGCCACGTACTAGGATCTGATGAGATTTTATTATTGAGGGGAAAGAAAATCTCCCCAAAAATATAAAAACCCGTTTTCCCAAAGGCCAACGGGGAAAAACAAATGATGTTCCGTTATGAAATGGGGGAAAAACTAGAACTGGTAACAAAATTCCCCTTTATACCGGAGGGGAAAAATAAAGTGAAGGCTGGGGGTGGTAAGCCTGAGGATCCACTTTTAAGGGCACACGTGCCACATCACGTTGCAAAGAAAAAAAAGGATGGATAAAAGAACGTGACAACGGGGATGCCAAACCTGAGACTTTTCAAATTACTTGTTCTCTGGGGAAAAATGTGAAAATTTAAAATTTCCCTTTTAAAGCAGGTAAAAAACGCAGATCTAGAGGTGTACAGAGACCTTTTCTGAGTATAATTTTGTCAACACCAATACTGGGGGAAACCCTTGGAGCACTTGATTTTACTCGCTGGAACTCAGGCGAAAATCCTAAAGGTTTAGCCCCGGGAATCTGCACACGAAATCACTTCCATGAGATAAGACGGGCCCAGGCGGTCAAAAAACCCCAAATGAAAAGTAGGGGCGCCAATGTAAAATTAGAGAAAACCCCATAAGTGCCGGGGGCCAAGGGACTGTTAACAGCCTCCACCATACATAGGAGAAGCCGGGCTTGGTTCTACTTTGGACCCGTGGGGTCAGCAGTAGCAGCGTTGATAGCCCTGATCCACGGAGGCCTGGTGGGGGAAACCGCCCCGCGGGGCTTTGATCCCTGAAATACCCTCCAGTAGCTCCAGGTGAGAAACACAGAGTAAGGCTGTTTGTAAGGTACTTTAAAACCGTAAAAACACAACCCACACACCAGAGTGGGTTACTGGGTCCCCTTAAAGCTGCAGTAGACTCAGTTAGTCTGCAGCCAATATTAAAAACGGAAAACCTTCGCAACTTTAAAAATCTTTTACATTAAATATATATATATATATATATAATAATATATATATATATATTTATATATTATATATATAAATATATATATATATATAAATTTGTTTGGAAAAATGATTTTATTTAAAAATACTCGCAATGATAGAAGTTTAATTGATTAATAAATATTTTGACCTTATGCTTTTAAGCTTTTGCAAACGCTCTTTGACTAAAAATCACCAATATTGAACATTTTGGTAGGTCTGTCATGGTATCAGACCAAAATTAACAGCAGCAATTAGATCTCCACAGTTGAAAATCCTGTTTATGATCCTGTGTTTGGTTTTTGGGCCATGGTCTCATTTGGGGTTAAGGTCACGAGAGTTTCCAGGCCAATTTAGAGCATTTAACCCATTCTCTTCGATAAAAATCTGCATTTTTCTGGAAGTATTGCATGAAGCAAGATCCTGCTGGAAAAAGTCTTCTCTGTCAGGAAAGTCTTTATGGGAAGCAACTGAGTTTCCAGGATTCCCTTATATTTGTCACTGCTCTCGTTCTCTCAACCAATAACAAGCCGTCCAGAGCCTTTAAAAGTAAAACTTTTCCCAAAACATCTTCTTAGGTGGGTGTTTTGGCGCATGTTGAATGTGTCCATTCCAAAGAGGATCGCCTTTGCTCCGTCTCATTACCACTGATCTGTAAACCCATGTACTTCGCTACCCCTGATCTGTACCCATGTACTTCGTTACCACTGATCTGTACCCCTGTACTTCGTTACCACTGATCTGTACCCCTGTATTTGTTACCACTGATCTGTAACCATGTGCTTCGTTACCACTGATCTGTACCCCTGTACTTCGTTACCACTGATCTGTACCCAATATACTTCGTTACCATTGATTTGTACCCATGTACTTCGTTACCACTGATCTGTACCCATATACTTCGTTACCATTGATTTTACCCATGGTACTTCGTTCCACTGATCTGTACCCATATACTCGTTACCACTGATCTGTGCCCATGTACTTCGTACCACTGATCTGTACCCATGTACTTCGTTTTCCCCTGATCTGTGCCCATGTACTTCATTACCAGATCTGTGCCATGTACTTCGTTACCATGCTTACCATTACTTCGTTACCACTGATCTGTACCCATGTACTTCGTTACCACTGAACTGTAACCATGTACTTCGTTTCCACTGATCTGTACCCATGACTTGTTACCAAATGACTTCACCCCTGTACTTCGTTTTCCCCTGATCTGTACCCATGTACTTCGTTACCCTGTCTGCAACCTGTACTTCGTTACCCTGATCAGTACCCATGTACTTCGTTACCCTGATCTGTTCCCATTTACTTCGTTAGCATGACGTCCCCCTGTACTTCGTTTCCACTGGGTCTGTAAACCCCTGCACTTCGTACACGATCTGTGCATGTAAATTCGTTTCCTGATTGTACCATGTACTTCGTTACCACTGATCTGCACCCATGTACTTCGTTACCCTGATCGTACCCATGTATTCGTTTTCCCTGATTTCACCATGTACTTCGTTACCCCGATCTTACCAGTACTTCTTAACTGATCGTACCATGTACTTCGTTACCCCTGATCTGTACCCTTACTTCGTTACCACTGTCTGTGCCAAGTACTTGTTACATGAATCTGTACCCATGTATTCTTACCACTACTTTTGCCCCTGTACTTTGTTACCCCTGATCTGACCATGTCTTCGTTTTCCCTGATCTGGCGCATGTACTTGTTCCATGATCGTACCATGTACTTGTTCCCACTGATCTGTCCCCAGTATTCGTTACAAGATTTGAAACCCTGTACTTCCCTACCATGATCGCCCCAGTTTTCGTTACCATGTCTGTCCCCCATGTTTTTGTTACCATGATTCCCCCAAGATTCTTTTACCACGATCTTCCCCATGTACTTCGTTACCAGATTTTTCCCAGACTTGTTCCATGTTCCCTGTACCCATGTATTCGTCCACTGATCTGTCCCAGTATTCGTTCCCACTGTTTGTGCCTGTACTTCGTTACATGATTTACCATGAATCATTTTTGTTTTGGTTTTGTTCCCACATCTCCGGGAAGCGCGCCCCCAAAAACACCGTGTCGTCTTCCTTTTAAACCCAAACCAACTTTAACTTTTAGGCTAAAATTTTTTGGTGTCTTTTAATACACAAATCAGCACTTTTTTAAAACACAATATTTACGTTTTAGGTGTAACATCTCGTGAATTTTTTAGCGTAATCATAAACTGAAAGGACACGCTTGAAAAAACCTTCAGAAAAACAGCTTTGTAGATGCGGAATCCCAGGTAATCCATAGGGTTTTGGGGCCAGAGGTAATACAAATTTTAAAAAGAAAAGAACCCAAAATTAAATTAATTAACCGGTGACTAAAAAATTATGAGAAAAATCGCAAAATTTATCCTGCCCCAATTAATTTGCATTACTTTATCATAATAACAAAAAAAAAGAATTGTAAGGTCGTATTTTAACGTGTTTTCCTCTTGGTGGGAGAATTAGAAGGGAAACCCCTGGGTAGGAGAAGTGGGAACGTGTATACTTTAGGTGGAAACTTACCAAATGTACCCTGGGGAGAATTATAACGTGCCCTCAGGGGGGAAAATTATAAACGGTATCCTTAAGGTGGGAAAAGTAGGAACGTGGTATCCCTTGGGTTGAGATTACAAAAAACGTGTTACTTTAAGTGGGAAAATTTCAACATATACCCCTTGGGTGGGGGACTTATAAACAGTACCCTTGGGTGGGGAAGGAGCTTGGCGGATAAAGGGATTTTCCTATGGTTTTTTTCCCGGTTTTTTCAGCACTTTTATGGTGGTCTCCGTCGTCTTCCCTGGAAAAGAGTGCGAATCAGGAGGGGTAGAGGGGGGGGGGGAGGACAGAAAGAGGTGGGTGTATTGGGTAGGGAAGGGGAGGGTAGAGGAGAAAAAACAAAACAACGTTGTGTATACTTCTGAAAAGTAACCCTTAATTAATATAGATGTTGAAATATGAACGACGACGATAAGGTTTTTGATTTAAAGTTTTCTCAGAAGTGGGTTTTAAATGAAGCTTACAGGATGATGTACTGGAGGTTTGCGCTAGGGGTCAGTGTTTTGGGGGGTATTAGTTGGGGTTAGCGCTAGGGGGCATGTTTGGGGGTGATTAGATGGGGGTTAGCGCAGGGGCGTGTTTGGGGGGGGGTTTGTACTGGAGGTTGGGCCCAGGGGTGGTTTGGGGGGGATTTTAATGGGGGTTAGCGCTAGGGTCCCGTGTTAGGGGGTGATTTAGGATGTTAGCGTAGGGGGCAGGTTAGGGGGTGATTGTATGGGGGTTTGTTAGGGGTCAGTGTTAGGGTGATAGTACGGAGGTTAGTGAGGGGTCGTGTTTGGGGGGGTTTTGTAATGGGGGGTTAGCGTAGGGGCAGTGTTAGGGGGGATTAGTACTGGGGGTTTGCTAGGGGTCGTGTTAGGGGGGGGTATGGAGGTAGCGTAGGGGTCATTTAGGGGGGATAGTATGGAGGTTAGGCTAGGGGTCGTGTTGGGGGGATTATTGGAGGTTAGCGAGGGTCGTTAGGGGGTGATTATAGGAGGTTAGCGCTAGGGGTCAGTGTTTGGGGGGGATTTGTACTGGAGGTTAGTGCTAGGGGTCAGTATTAGGGGGTGATTAGTACTGGAGGTTAGTGCTAGGGGTCAGTATTAGGGGGTGATTAGTACTGGAGGTTAGTGCTAGGGGTCAGTATTAGGAGGGTGATTAGTACTGGAGGTTAGTGCTAGGGGTCAGTGTTAGGGGGTGATTAGTACTGGAGGTTAGTGCTAGGGGTCAGTGTTAGGGGGTGATTAGTACTGGAGGTTAGTGCTAGGGGTCAGTGTTAGGGGGTGATTAGTACTGGAGGTTAGTGCTAGGGGTCAGTGTTAGGGGGTGATTAGTACTGGAGGTTTAGTGCTAGGGGTCAGTGCTAGGGGGTGATTAGTACTGGAGGTTAGTGCTATGGGTCAGTGTTAGGGGGTGATTAGTACTGGAGGTTAGTACTAGGAGTCAGTGTTAGGAGGTGATTAGTACTGGAGGTTAGTGCTAGGAGTCAGCGTTAGGGCGTGATTAGTACTGGAGGTTAGTGCTAGGGGTCAGTGTTGGGGTCAGTATTAGGGGGTGATTAGTACTGAAGGTTAGTGCTAGGGTCAGTGTTTAGGGGATGATTAGTACTGGAGGTTAGTGCTAGGGGTCAGTTTAGGGGGTGATTAGTACTGGAGGTTATTGCTATGGGGCAGTCTTAGGGGGTGATTAGTAATGGAGGTTAGTGCTAGTGGTCAGTGTTAGGGGTGATTGGTACTGGAAAATAGTGCTAGGGGTCAGTGTTAGGGGGCGTTAAGTACTGGAGGTTAGTGCTAGGGGTCAGTGTTAGGGTGATTAGTACTGGAGGGTTAGTGCTAGGGGTCAGTGTTAGGGGGTGATTAGTACTGGAGGTTAGTGCTAGGGTCAGTGTTAGGGGGTGATTAGTACTGGGGTTAGTGCTAGGTGCCAGTGTTAGGGGGTGATTAGTACTGGAGGTTAGTACTAGGAGTCAGTGTTAGGGGGTGATTAGTACTGGAGGTTAGTGCTAGGAGTCAGTGTTAGGGGGTGATTAGTACTGGAGGTTAGTGCTAGGGGTCAGTGTTAGGGGGTGATTAGTACTGGAGGTTAGTGCTAGGGGTCAGTGTTAGGGGGTGATTAGTACTGGAGGTTAGTGCTAGGGGTCAGTGTTTAGGGGGTGTTTAGTACTGGAGGTTAGTGCTAGGGTCAGTGTTAGGGGGTGATTAGTACTGGAGGTTAATGCTAGGAGTCATCGTTAGGGCGTGATTAGTACTGGAGGTTAGTGCTAGGGATCAGTGTTAGGGGGTGATTAGTACTGGAGGTTAGTGCTAGGGGTCAGTGTTAGGAGGTGACTAGTACTGGAGGTTAGTGCTAGGGGTCAGTGTTAGGGGGTGATTAGTGCTGGAGGTTAGTGCTAGGGGGTGATTAGCACTAGAGGTTAGTGCTAGTGGTCCGTGTTAGGGGGTGATTAGTACTGGAGGTTAGTGCTAGGGGTCAGTGTTAGTGGGTGATTAGTACTGGAGGTCAGTGCTAGGGGTCAGTGTTAGGGGGTGATTAGTACTGGAGGTTAGTGCTAGTGGGTGAGTAGTACTGGGGGTTAGTGCTCAGGGTTAGTGAAGGGGGTTAGTGATAGGGGGTGATTGGTACGGGGGTTAGTGCTAGGGGGTGATGAGTACTGAAGGTTAGTGCTAGGGGGTGATTAGTACTAGAGGTTAGTGCTAGGGGGTGATTAGTACTGGAGGTTAGTGCTAGCGGGTGATTAGTACTGGAGGGTAGTGCTAGGGGTGATTAGTACTGGGGACTAGTGCTGGGGTTAGTGTTAGGGGGTGATTAGAACTGGCGGTTAGTGCTAGGAAGTTAATGCTAGGGGGTGATTAGTACTGGGGATTAGTGCTGGGGATTAGTGCTAGTGGTGATTAGTACTAGGAATTAGTGCTAGGGGTTAGTGTAGGGGATTAGTGCTAGGGGTGATTAGTACTGGGGATTTAGTGCTGGGGACTAGTGCTAGGGGGTTAGTGCTAGGGAGTGATTAGTACTGGGGGCTAGTGCTGGGGTTACTGCTAGGGGTGTGATTACTACTGGGGGCTAGTGCTAAGGGGCAATTAGTACTGAGGGTTAGTGCTAGGGGTGATTAGTACTGGGGGTTAGTGAGGGGGTCATCAGTACTCGCAGGGTTAGTGCTAGGTGGAAATTAGTGCCGGTAGGGTTAGGCTGTAGAGATTATGCTGGCAGGGTTAGTGCGGGTGGGAAAAAGTGCTGGGAGGGGTTTGTGCAGGGTGTTTGTCTGGCGTGTTAGAGCTAGGTGGTGATTATGCTGGGGGGTTAGTGCAGGTGGTGATTAGGTGGCAGGGTTTTGCAGGGGGTGATTTCGGTGGCAGGTTATGCAAGGTGGTGATTGGGGGGGCAGGGTTAGTGCTAGGTGGGGATTAGTCGTGGGAGGGTTAGTGCTAGGGTGTTAGTTTTTTTGGCAGGGGGTTTGTGCTAGGTGGTGATTGTTTGGCAGGGGAGTGCATGGTGATTGTCGTGGGGGGTTTGTGTAGGGGGTGGGGGATTATTTTGGCGGGGGTTTTGTGTAGGTGGGGATTACGCTAGGGGGGGGGTAGGTGGGGTAGGGGAACGTATTCACACAAATACTGGTGGGTGGTTGTTATGATGTGGTTGTTATAATGGTGGTTGTTATGATGGGGGATTAATTAGGGGGTTGTTGTGGGTTGTTTTTTATGATGGTGGGTTTTTATGATGGTGGCTGCTGTGATGGTGGTTGTTGATGGGGTTTTAATGGTGGTTGTTAGTTTGGGATTTTTTATGATGGAGGTTATGATGGGGGTTGTTATGATGGTGGGTTTTTATGTGGTGCTGCTGTGATGGGGGTTGTTAGAGGGGTTTTTATATGGTGGTTTATGTTGGTGATTGTTAGCTGGAGGGTTTGATGGGGTTGTTATAATGGGGTTGTTATGAGGGGTTGTTTAATGGGGGTTGTTAGAGGGGTTACCCAGGGGGTTGTTGTGATGGGTTTTTTTAGATGGTGGTTGTTATGATGGTGGTTTGATGATGGTGGTTTTTATGTGGTGGGTTACGATGGGGGTTGTTTGATGGGGGTTGTTATGATGGGATTTCGATGGTGGGGTTATGATGGGGGGTTTTTGTGTGGGGTTTGATGGTGCTTATGAGGTGGGTTTTTATGTGTTGTTAAAATTTTTTATAGGGATTTTATGATGGGGTTTTATGATGGGGTTACGTGGTGGTTTTTTAGGTGGTTGTTTTGATGGTGGTTGTTTTTATGGTGGTTACATTGGTGGTTGTTGTGATGGTGGTTGTTATGATGGTTTGTTATGATGGGGGTTACGATGGTGGTTGTTGTGTGGTGGTTGTTAGATGGTGGGTTTTTATGATGGTGTTGATGGGGTGTTGTGATGGTGGTTGTTATATGGTGGTTGTTTTGAGGTGGTTTTTGGGAAAGGGGTTATTGGGTGGTTTTTTTATGATGGGGGTTCTTTTGTATGGTTATGATGGGTGTTTGATGGTGGGTTTTTATGATGGGGGTTTTTATGATGGGGTTATGATGGTGGTTTGATGGTGGGTTTTGATGGTGGTTATGATGGGGGTTTTGATGGTGTTGTTGTGATGGGGTTCTTACGATGGGGTTGTTATATGGTTGTTATGAGGTTGTTAGATGTGGTTTTTATGGGTTGTTATATGGTGGTTGTTATGAGGGGTTGTTTTGAGGTGGTTTTTTAAAAAGGGGGTTGTTATGAGGGTTGTTATGATGGTTTTTAGAGGTGGGGATGAGGGTTGTTATGTGGGGTTGTTTGGGGGTTTTTATGAGGTTGTTTGATGTTGGGGTTTTGATGGTGGTTAGAGGTTGTTTAAAGTGGTTATGAGGTGGTTTTAGATGGTGTTTGAAGGGGTTTTTTGTTTTTGGGTTATGATGGGAAGGTGGTTATTTGGGGGATGTTGTTTTATATTTTAAATTTTTATAATTTTTTTAGAGGTTTTGTTTTGAGGTGTTTTTGAGGGGGGTTTTTTATAAATTTGTTAATTTTTTATATTTTATGATGGGTTTTTATATTTTAATGGGGTTATATTTGTTGTTTATTTTTTATATTTTTTAGATTGGGTTATATTTGTTAGATGGGCTATGAAAAGGTGTTGGGAGGTGCCTTTTTGGTGGTTTTATAATGGGGGTTTAGGGGGGTGATTTTGTTATATTTTGTTATATGGTGGTTATATGTATTTTTCATTTTTTAAAGGGGGTTTTTATAAAATTTTTTTTATTTTTTAATTGGGGTTTTATATGGGTTTTTTATGGGGGTTTTTAGAAAAGTTTTTTTATTTTTATTGGGGTTTTTACTTTTTATTTTTATATTTTGTATGTTTTGCATATTTGGTTTGTTATGATGGGGTTTTAAAGATTTTATTGGGGGTTATGAAAGTTTAAAAGATTTTGCAAATTTTTTAGAGGGGGTTTATTTTTTTAATTTTGGTTTTTATGGTTTAGGGTGGTTTTAAATATGGGGGTTGTTTTTAAATGGTTGTTATAGTGTTATATGGTGTTTAATGGTGGGTTTTAGATTGGTTGAAGAAAAGTGGATTTTGGTTTGAAATGGGTTGTTTATTTTTTATATGGTGTTTTTAAAAACTGAATGTTTGATTTTTTTGAGGTGGGTTGCGTGATGGTGGTTTTTAAAATTTGGGTGTGAAAGGTGTTTTATATTTTTATTTTTTTTTATGATGGGGGTTTGTATAAAGGGGGTTTTTAATTGGGGTTTTTTATTTTTAAATTTTATTGGTTGTTTTTGATTGGGTTTTTAAAGGGGAAAAAAGTTTTTTGAAATTTTTTATTAGGGGGTTTTTTATTAGTTTTTAATTTTTTATTTTTTTGGAGATGGGGTTTTTTTAATTAGGGTTTTAAGAAAGAATTATTTGGTTTTTATTTTGTTTTATTTTTTAAATTTAATTTGTAATTTTTAAAAGTTTTTTTTTTTGTTATGTTTTATTTTTGTTTTTGTTTTTTTGAAAAAAAATAATTTTTTATTGGGATTTTAAATTAATTTTTAATTTTTATTTTTTTAAAATGTTGTTTATTTTTTATTTTTTTTAAAATTTTTTATTTTTTAGGGTTTTTTGTTATTTTGTTTTTTTTTTTTTTAATTTTTTATTTTTTAAAAGTGGGTTGATATTTTATTGTGTTATTGGGGTTTTGGGGGTTTTTATGGTGGTTTTATTTTTTTTATATTGTTTTTTGAGGTGGTTTTTGGGGATTTTGGTTGGATGGGGTTGTTATATGGTTTTGATATGGTTGGTTTTGAGGGTTTTTGACGATTTTGTTTTTTAATTGGTTTTTTTATTTTGTTATGATTGGTTGTTTGAATGGGGTTTTAAAAGGGGTTCTTACGGGTTTTTGATTTTTATATGTTTTAAAAAGGGTTATATTTTGTTAATTTTTTTCTTTTATTTTATAGGGGGTTTTTTAATTTTTTAGGGTTTGTTTATGGGGTTTTATAAATGGGTTTTATTGGGGGTTTTAGAAATTTTATATTTTTTGAGTGGTTTTTATAGGGGTTTTTATATTGGGTTATATTTTATTTTTTGGTTGGTTTTAAATTTTTTTTTATTGTTTTTTTATATTTTTAAAAGGGGGGAAAATTTTGGGGTTTTGGGGGTTGTTTTGAGGGGTTGTTAGAATTTGTTTATTGGGGGGTAGGTTTTATTTTTGTTGGGGGAGTTTGTAGGGGGTTTTTATGGGAGGGTTTTATGGGGTTTTTGGTTTTGTTGGTTTTTTTAGATTGGGGTTTTAGGTGGGTTTTTTTTTTCATTTTGGGTTGGTGTTTTTAAATTTTCTATTGGGTTTTTTTTTTGTTTTTTTGGGGTGGTTGGTGGGGTTTGGGGTGGTTTTTTAGGGTTTTTGGGGGGTTCTGTTTTTGGGGTTTTTTTGGGGTTTTGGAGGTTTTAGGGGTTTTGGGGGGATTTGCTATATCGTTTTTTTATGGTTTTGAACCCCAGGGTAAAAAAAATTTTATTTTTATTATTAAAAAATTTTTTTTTTATTTTTTTGCTTAATTTGGAAAAAAAAATTTAAATAACTTTTTAAATTTTTTTTATATTAATTGTTATTTCCTTATTTTTGGGGTTATAAAATTTTCCTTTTTTATTTTAAAAACCAAATACGCTTTGCCCAAAACCCCCGGCCCGAGCTGAGGCCCCGTCTTCAACCGGGGGGGGGGGCCCCACCCCTTTGAATTGCATTTTGGGGGGTCCTTTGGGGGGCGGCTCTGAACCGTTTGGAAATTTCTGGTTGGGCATTTCTTGGTCTTTGGGGGGGAAACCCCCTTTCTTTACGATTTTTTTATTATCTTTTTATTCGTGAATTTGTACGAAAAAACTTAATTTTAGGTTTTCTGGGGGTTACCAGACACTCTAAAAGGTTTTTATTTTT
>NW_026508596.1:0-14471 GCF_026875155.1 Cherax quadricarinatus
ACCAAGCATGCTCCGAGGCACACATCAACCAGATAACTTCTGCAGCATATGGGCGCCTGGCAAACCTGAGAATAGTGTTCCGATACCTTAGTAAGGAATCGTTCAAGACACTGTACACTGTGTACGTCAGGCCCATACTGGAGTATGCAGCACCAGTTTGGAACTCACACCTGGTCAAGCACATCAACAAATTAGAGAAAGTACAAGGGTTTGCAACAAGGCTAGTTCCGGAACTCAGGGGAATGCCCTACGAAGAAAGGTTGAGGGAAATCGGACTGATGACACCTGAGAACAGGAGGGTCAGGGTAGACATGATAACGACTTACAAAATACTGCGTGGAATGGATAAGGTGTACAGAGACAGGATGTTCCAGAGAGGGGACACAGAAACAAGGGATCACAATTGGAAGCTGAAGACTCAGACGAGTCACAGGGATGTTAGGAAGTATTTCTTCAGTCATAGAGTTGTCAGGAAGTGGAATAGCCTAGCAAGTGATGTAGTGGAGGCAGGAACCATACATAGTTTTAAGATGAGGTATGAGAAAGCTCAGGAAGCAGAGAGAGAGAGAGAGAGAGAGAGAGAGAGAGAGAGAGAGAGAGAGGGCCTAGTAGCAATCAGTGAAGAGGCAGGGCCAGGAGCTGAGTCTCGACCCCTGCAACCACAATTAGGTGAGTACACACATACACATACATACATGCATGCATGCATGCATGCAAGCATACATATATACTTACATACATACATACTTACATATACGTACAGCCTCTCCTCACTTAGCGATGTACTCGTTTACCGACGCTTTGGACTTAGGACAGGCTCTCTGACTAGTATTCATACCTAAATAACGTATATTAGAGCTGATTTCCTCTATTCTGTTTATTTCACTATACAGTACACTACTGTATAAACATTTAAAAATATACAGTAGGCCCCGCTTTACGGCGTTTTTGCTTTACAGCATTTTGCTAATACGGACATTTTAAATTATGACCAAAAATCGCTATGTGTCTCCCCCCCCACCTGACTTTCTAGTATGATCACCGCTCCCCACCTGGTTTGTTGACATTCTTCGGGAACACCACCTCTCTCCATTATGTCTGGAAACTTTACAAAATTTCAAATGTTATTAAAAGTTATTTCATATTTTATATATGCAGTACTCTGATAATTATACTTATGCATACCTGTGCCTAAATACAGTGGACCCTTGGTTATTGACCGTTCCGCTTATCAGCCAGCTCGGTTATCAGCCTTTTTTTCGGCTTCCAGTTATAAGCCATTATTTCGCTTATTGGCCGTATGGGACGCATCAACCTGCCACCGCCAGCCACTCCCTGTCGGTCTGGCTGTCTCTCTGGGTGAGTGAGGAAACTTCTGCTCATTTGCCCAAACATTTCGCTATAATCCATTGTTTTTGTGGTTACTGCTTGAGTGCAACTGCAAAATAAGCAACTATGGACCCAAATAAAGTTCATAGTAAAGTTCCTTTGGTAAAGAAAATGAGAAACATGATGGAATTTAAGAAAGACGTTGTTGAAAAGTATGAGAGTGAAGGAGGAAGAGAGAGGAGAATGTGCCTTCTTCATTGATTCTGCGATATGTACGATACTAAAGCAGCAGGAGTCAATAAAGGCTATAGCGCCAGCCAGCGATAAAGTGTAGCATTAACAGTGTGGCAAGTAAGTTAAGTGATTAAGTGATAAAAAAAAGACGACACTAAACTTAACTCCTTCAACACTGTTAGAGGTATATAAGGCTGCTGACATCACTACTGCCCTGCCTATCTTCCACTACCCTAAACCAATGCCAGCATCTCTTCCAAGGTACAGTAAGTGAAAATATTTCTTATTTATAAATTAGAGTGTAAATAATTCTTATTTATAAATTATGTACATTGTTTATGTGAATGGTAGTGGTAGCTCTGCTGCCACCCACTACCACTAATACGTAATGACATATTTTATTCATTCTAGAGTATATATCATGTTTCTGTGTTATTAATATTGTTTGTCTCATATTAGATGAATTATGATAGATAAATAAGTCGTAGAGTTGATAAAAGCATCGTATTTAAGCCCCCCTCACCGTTTTGCAAATGCCAACAAGACTCTTCAATAAAGGTAAAAGTCATTTAACCCGTAAACAGTCCAAACATATATATACTCTCTTACCACTACTGCCCGAATATTTTGAAAAATAAAAAAAAAAATAGTTTTTTATATAGAAATAAAGAGCACACTTTTCTAAGTGTTATAGGATAAAAAAAAATAGGGTCAGTACTTACCAAGATACGAGGGCACGAAGTTGGCACTTGGCGATCACCTGATGGCAACATGGAGTCCTGCCGCTTGCAGAAGTGTTGCCGATATACCTTTTTTCCTCGTATTCATATTTTTTTTTTTTTTTTTCAACAAGTCGGCCGTCTCCCACCGAGGCAGGGTGACCCAAAAAGAAAATACTTTCATCATCATTCAACACTTTCACCACACTCGCACATTATCACTGTTTTTGCAGAGGTGCTCAGAATACAACAGTCTAGAAGCATACACATATAAAGATACACAACATATCCCTCCAAACTGCCAATATCCCAAACCCCTCCTTTAAAGTGCAGGCATTGTACTTCCCATTTCCAGGACTCAAGTCCGACTATATGAAAATAACCGGTTTCCCTGAATCCCTTCACTAAATATTACCCTGCTCACACTCCAACAGATCGTCAGGTCCCAAGTACCATTCGTCTCCATTCACTCCTATCTAACACGCTCACGCACGCTTGCTGGAAGTCCAAGCCCCTTACCCACAAAACCTCCTTTACCCCCTCTCTCCAACCCTTTCGAGGACGACCCCCTACCCCGCCTTCCTTCCCCTATAGATTTATATGCTTTCCATGTCATTCTACTGTGATCCATTCTCTCTAAATGACCAAACCACCTCAACAACCCCTCTTCTGCCCTCTGACTAATACTTTTATTAACTCCACACCTTCTCCTAATTTCCACACTCCGAATTTTCTGCATAATATTTACACCACACATTGCCCTTAAACAGGACATCTCCGCTGCCTCCAACCGTCTCCTCGCTGCTGCATTTACCACCCAAGCTTCACACCCATATAAGAGTGTTGGTACTACTATACTTTCATACATTCCCTTCTTTGCCTCCATAGATTAACGTTTTTTGACTCCACATATACCTCAACGCACCACTCACCTTTTTTCCCTCATCAATTCTATGATTAACCTCATCCTTCATAAATCCATCCGCCGACACGTCAACTCCCAAGTATCTGAAAACATTCACTTCTTCCATACTCCTCCTCCCAATTTTGATATCCAATTTTTCTTTATCTAAATCATTTGACACCCTCATCACCTTACTCTTTTCTCTGTTCACTTTCAACTTTCTACCTTTACACACATTCCCAAACTCATCCACTAACCTTTGCAATTTTTCTTTAGACTCTCCCATAAGCACAGTATCATCAGCAAAAAGTAACTGTGTCAATTCCCATTTTGAATTTGATTCCCCATAATTTAATCCCACCCCTCTCCCAAACACCCTAGCATTTACTTCCTTTACAACCCCATCTATAAATATATTAAACAACCATGGTGACATTACACATCCCTGTCTAAGACCTACTTTTACCGGGAAGTAGTCTCCCTCTCTTCTACACACCCTAACCTGAGCCTCACTATCCTCATAAAAACTCTTTACAGCATTTAATAACTTACCACCTATTCCATATACTTGCAACATCTGCCACATTTCTCCTCTATCCACTCTATCATATGCCTTTTCTAAATCCATAAATGCAATAAAAACTTCCCATCTTTATCTAAATACTGTTCACATATATGCTTCAATGTAAACACCTGATCTACACATCCCCTACCCACTCTAAAACCTCCTTGCTCATCCGCAATCCTACATTCTGTCTTACCTCTAATTCTTTCAATTATAACCCTACCGTACACTTTTCCTGGTATACTCAGTAAGCTTATTCCTCTATAATTTTTACAGTCTCTTTTGTCCCCTTTCCCTTTATATAAAGGGACTATACATGCTCTCTGCCAATTCCCTAGGTACCTTCCCCTCTTTTCATACATTTATTAAACAAAAGTACCAACCACTCCAACACTATATCCCCCCCTGCTTTTAACATTTTTGTCATGATCCCATCAGTTCCAGCTGCTTTACCCCCTTTCATTTTACGTAATGCCTCACGTACCTCCCCCACACTTACATTCGCTCTTCTTCACTCCTAAAAGATGGTATAAACCCCCCTGACCAGTGCATGAAATTACTGCCTCTGTTTCTTCCTTAACATTTAAAAGTTCCTCAAAATATTCTCGCCATCTACCCAATACCTCCTCTCCCCATCTACTAACTCCCTACTCTGTTTTTAACTGACAAATCCATATTTTTCCCTAGGGTTTCTTAACTTGTTTAACTCACTCCAAAATTTTTTCTTATTTCATTAAAATTTCTGACAGTGCCTCTCCCACTCTATCATCTGCTCTCCTTTTGCACTCTCTCACCACTCTCTTTACCTTTCTTTTACTCTCCATATACTCTTTCTCTTCTTATACCACTTCTGCTTTGTAAAAAACCCCTCATAAGCTACCTTTTTCTCTTTTATCACACCCTTTACTCTCATTCCACCAATCCCCTCTTTCCCCTCCCCCCACCCTCCTAAAAACCACAAATTCTGCCCCACATTCTAATACTGCATTTTAAAAATACCCAACCCTCTTAAACCCCCCCATATCATCTTTGCAAGCCCCCTTTTGCCAAATCGCTTATATCTCACCCGAACTTCTCCCCCCCCTTATTATAACTTTCCCCCCTCTTACTTGTTGTTGCCACCTTCCTCTTTTCCCATCTCCTCTTACTCTAACTTAGCTACAATAAAAAAGATCCGATTTTTCATTTCCCCCCTCTAAAACAGTACATCCGGAGCCACCCTAAACCCTTTAATCCACCAATACATAAAAAAATAAACTACTTTCAACGTGCTACATCAACCTTGTATATTTATTTATCCTCTTTTTCTAAAATATGTATTCTTATTACCAATTTTTTTCTACACATAGCTAAAATTAAAGGTCCCCTTTTTACATTTCCCCCCCTGGCCCCAAATTTACCTACTACTCCCCCAAAACTTTTTTTAACCCCATTTAGCATTAAAACCCCCAACCACCTTTACTCTCACACTTGATTAAAAAACTCCCCACGCATTCACTCAACTTTTTCCAAAAAATCTCTCTCCTCCTAAAACTTCCTCTTTTCCGGGTGCATACACGCTTATTATAACCCCTTTTCACATCCAATCTTTATTTTATTTCCACTAATCCTTGAATTAATACTTTAAGTCCCTCTTTTCCTGCCATAGCTTATCCTTCAAAATTTTTCAAATCCTTCTTTTGCCTAACTCTATTTGAAAAAACCCTTGACCAAAACCCCCTTTATTCCTCTCCCTGAAACTCTTTCCCCCCCCCCTTTACTTTGTTTCACTTAAAAAACCAGGACATCCGCTTCTTCTCATTCATAACATCCACAAACATCCTTTCTTATTCTGACAACATCCACCACATTCAACTTCCCACTTTTTCAATTTTTCTTTTTCTTTTTCTTTTTTGTAATCTTTACAGGAAAAGGGTTCTACCCATTGTTTCCCGGGATTTTAGTTGACTTTTTCAACACGAGGCTTACGGGGGGAAAGATTCTTATTCCCTTCCCCATGGATAAAAAGGAAAATTAAAAGACCAGAACTTTAAGATAAAATCAAAGAAAACTCAATGATGTGTAAAAAAAATGTGTACATGTATGTGTATTTTTACCTAATGTAAGTAAATAGCAAACATGCCTGTAATTTGCATATTTATGAGACAAAACAAAAAAAACTCAGCAAACCTACCATATGTAAAACAATCACAGGGTTCGTTTTAAAAACTACTTGGCGGACGGGATACCTCCCCGGGTGGTTTTTCTGTCTACCAACCTACACCACCTATTTTATATAATTTTTATGTTTGGGGTAATTACTGTTTTAAAATAGTTCGTATTTCATAAAAACCTTTGTTTGACACTAATATTTGGGACTGAAATTGTACTCAAAATTTTCACAAACAAAAATGGGTGGAAATTTTCCCTGCCTTTGGGCATTTACTATTTTCTTGGAAAATATAAAAGTTTTATAGGTCCCAGCAATGTTTTGGATACACGGGAGTATAGAAGAAGAAGGAAGAAAAAAGAAGAAAAGATTTTCCCTTAAGCATATTCGTGAAAGCACTGGGGGGGGCAGGATAAGATGAAAAAGGATGAATTGATGGCGCCTGCAAGGGTGCAGAGATAAGAAAGGGAGCTTTTGAGGGGCACCTGTGAGGGTGCAGAGATAAGATAGATAAGGGTGCTTTTGATGAGCCCACATCTGTCCTCTGTCGCTTGTCATTTGTCTCCCCCTCTTGTCTCTCCTCTCTGTCGAGGAGAGCCACTGTAACAACAGGTATTTTTACATTTTTCAAAAAGCCCGGTAACATTTTGGTTTTTTTTGGGTTATGATAGGTAATTTCACTTGTAAAATTGTTTTTTTGGGTTCCCTGGAGACAGAGATAAGAAAGATAGGTAAGACAGCAGACAGAGACAAGATAGAGATAGAAAGAAAGATAGACAGACCCTAAATTTGGGGGGACAAATTTTCCCTTTTAAAAAGGGGGATGTAAATATGACATTAATCAGTGAATCCTTTGGGGTTTTCCACCTGTTTGTCTAGCTGGTGCTCATTTTAACAGGCACTCCCACAAGGTACTAATGGGCCCCCGTTTTTTTTTTAATAGGGCACACCGAGTTTTAAAAAAACCCATTCTATGCTGACCAGCATCCAAGAAATCGTGCCAAATTTTGGGGGTAGGAAAAATAAAACGTATATATACATTTGGGGCGCTAGTGGTAAGAACGGACATATACATTTGGACAGTTTATGGGTTAAATGTTCGTTTATCCATTTCACTAGTCATTTTATTTAGTTCTCACTGTTTTCTGTATGTATAACTATAGTTAAGCTTTAAAAAATGTATTTTTTGTTAATATTTTTGGGTGTCTGAAATGGATTAATTGGATTTACATTAATTCTTATGGGAAATATTATTTCGGTTATTGACCATTTAGGTTTTAGGCCCACCTTCTGCAACGGTGGCCTGGTGGCCCGGTGGCCTGGTGGCTAAAGCTCCCGCTTCACACACGGAGGGCCCGGGATCGATTCCCGGCGGGTGGAAACATTTCGACACGTTTCCTTACACCTGTTGTCCTGTTCACCTAGCAGCAAATAGGTACCTGGGTGTTAGTCGACTGGTGTGGGTCGCATCCTGGGGGACAAGATTAAGGACCCCAATGGAAATAAGTTAGACAGTCCTCGATGACGCACTGACTTTCTTGGGTTATCCTGGGTGGCTAACCCTCCGGGGTAAAAAATCCGAACGAAATCTTATCTTATCTTAACGGATTACAGCCGATAACCGAGGGTCCACTGTATACTTACATACTGTGCTGACGTGCAGGTACACATTAAAATCAATAAGAGTGTCTTATGTCTTGAGACGCCATATTAGCAATGATAATAATAATAATTACTGAGTCTCATTAACCCTTTCAGGGTCCAGAGGCCAAATTTCAAAGTGTGCACCAGGGTCCAAGAATTTTCAAAAAAAAATTTTGTTATTTTTTCTTATGAAATGGTAGAGAATCTTTTTCTGAAGATAATAAAACAAAAAGTACGAAATTTGATGGAAAAATGACAAAATTATGCTCTCACGAATTTTGATGTGTCAGTGATATTTACGCATTGGCAATTTTTCCGACTTTGACTCCCATTTTAGGCCAATTACATTATTCCAGTCAACCAAATTCTTAGCTATTTCACTAGTATTACTTCTATTCTATCGACTGAGCACAAAAAATCGCTAAGTCAACCATTTCAGCTACAAAAATGTGATCGGAAATTGGTAATTTGGCCAGTTTAACGCAAAGCTCAAAATATTCCAATTTCAAAACAGGGTCCAGAATAAACAATGCAGGCATTCCTGGCACTAAACTAACATTTCCTCTGTTCATTAGTTACATTTTCAGGCTTTACAAATGAATTCCATTTTGATTTTTTATTCACATAATGAATTTTTATTTAGACCAAAAAATAGAAGATTTACTGTTATGCAATATTGTAATAATTGTATAAATAATATCACCACATTTGTGAACGTATATTAGACCCACCAGCTGGCATGTATTAGACATGTGAGGTCATTTGTTTACTCTTGAACATCGGCAAAAATTTAACATTTCCGCTACTTTGAACTCAGTTTCAAGCCATTTCCAGTACTAAAATAAATCAAAATCATCTCTATTTCTGTAACATTTATTCCATTCTATCAAGTGAGACCAAGAAATCGCAAATACAACTAAAAAATCACATACACACACAAAAAAAATGCAAATTCGCTGTTTTAACCCGTAAACGGTCCAAACATATATATACGTTTTTACCGCTAGTGCCCCAAATGTATATATACATTTTATTTTTCCTGCCTTCAAATTTGGCACGATTGGCCTGAGATGCCTTGTCAGCATAGAATGGGTCCTAACACTCAGTGTGTGCGGTATTAAAAAAAATCTGGGACCACTTAGTACCTTGTGGGAGCACCAGTTCAAATGAGTGCCAGATAGAGCAAACAGAGCAGCAAGCACCTGGGATTCACTGATGTCATGTAGTACTCTCCCATTTTAAGAGGAAAGTGATTTTGACCCTGAGTTTAGTGACTTTGAGGTGGATGTGGCCACAAGTGGTCGAGGAAATATCAAAAACCTTGATAATAACCCATGTGCAATATTTGTGCAACACCCTTTCAGAATGTCTTATAACCTTTGCCCTAAGTAAAGAAAAACAATTCTGGCTGGCTGCCTGGCTGGCTGCCTGGCTGGCTGATTGGCTGGCTAGTTGGCTGGCTAGCTGGCTGGTCAGTTGGCTGCGTGGCAGCCAGCTGTGTGGCTGGCCGGCTGCTGGCGGCCTGGCTCTATCTCTTGTTTGTCTGTATCTATGTCTATCTCTGTCTCTATCTCTGTCTATCTCTTTCTATCTGTCTATCTCTGTCTCACAGGTACACATAAATACAAGTATACATAGTGTAAATTATCTAGGATAACCCAAAAAATCCAGACAAAGTGCTATACTCTGCTTGAAGATGTGAGTAAACATGCTGACTCCGCAGTCTTGTGGCTCTCTCTGAGACAGAGAGCTAGACGGATAGACAGATAGACAGGAAGCTTGACAGACAAATAGACAGACATGTTTGTGTACCAGCGAAAACAAAGCAGGCCCTAATCCTTTCTTATTAAGTCTTATCACTGCACCCTCGCAAATGCTCATCAAACGTCAGCTCTTATCAAATGTTATCTCATCTTATCACTGTCAGGGGTGGACTTTGTTTTTCATGCTTCAAGGGAACATATTTTATTAGTAGTAGTAGTATTCTCCTCCTTCTCCTTATCATCATATCTCATCATACATCATCTCATCATATATCATCTCATCATATATCATCTCATCATCATCATCATATCATCATCATATCATATCATCATCATCATATCATATCATCATCATCATCATCATATCATCATCATCATATCATATATCATATCATATCATATCTCCTCCTCCTCCTCCTCCTCCTCCTCTCATCATATCATCATCATCATATCATATACATACTTTGTATATATTCCAAGACAATAGAAAATGACCAAGGCAGGTGTAAATGTCCACCTGTCAGTGTGTTTTGTGACAATGTGAGTACAATTTCAGTACCTAATACTAGTGTCAGAACAAAGATTGGTTATGAAATAACAAGAACTACTATAAAATGTAATTATCAGAACATAAAAATTATATAAAATAATATGAAAAATAGAAAAATAAAGGTATATCAGCAACACTTCTGCAAGCAGCAGGACTCGATGTTGCTGTCACATGAGCATCCAGTGCCAGCTTCTGGGCCTCATATCTGGGTAAGTACTGGCCCTAATTTTTTTTTTTTATCCTATAACACTTAGAAAAATGTGCTCTTTTTTTTCAATAAAAAAAACGATTTTTATATTTTTCAAAATATTCAGGGCACTGGGGTAGTGAACGTATATATACAGTTGGACCATTTACGGGTTAATCAAAAAATACGGTTTCAGTTTTTTTCTCTCATTGTGCACTGTGTGCTGCAGGATTTGTTTTATGTGGTGCACACATAACACATAGATGTATCCTCACATATCTAGGCCCAAATTTACCTCTCACAATTTATCAGAGTGAGCTGAGCTCAAAGCCATAGAACTACGGCACAGACCCTGAAAGGGTTAAGTGTCATATTACATTAATATACACATTTTCATTAATCCATCTATATTTTTTCAAAATTATATAATAAGCATGATGTGTAACATATAAACATGATAAATACATCCCATAGTAGAATAAATTAACATAAATATGAGATGTGGTAGCCAGATGATTTGTAGGAGTGACAGCAAGAATCACGTTTTCTCTTGTCCAAGATTAGAGAAATTGTGTTATTGGGGGTAAATGTAGAACATTATTCCATTCGTATGCCTTTGCTCAGAGCGCCATTTCTTCTAAAAATGGTGTTAAATGAGAATGGGAGTTTTCCTCTTTATTTATTCTACTGTATCAACGTGGAGACAACTTGTACACAAACCAGATGCATACACCTGCTTTGTTTACAAAACTCGCGTCCGCCTTGTTTGTTTACATAACTACGCGCCTGTCCTCTCTCATGCACTCATTCTCTCTCTCTCTCTCATTTATTTATTTTATCTCATTTACTCACCTCTGACTCTACATTAAGACTACAAATATTTTAAGGTAAGTAATGAGTGAACTATATATGCATTTTATTTCTCTGGGATGCTTTAAATGTCATACAACATTATGTGTGGGTGGAATGGCCTGGTATGGTAGCCGGGCTGGTTACCATCTACCACACTTGATTTCTTAAAATAAATACTACTCATCTCACCCTACATTAAGACCACAAATATTTTAAGGTAAGTAATGAGTGTACTGTATGTTTATTTTACTTTTTTCTATTGTTGTTTAATGCCTACCTCTGAGTTCCTCTTAACCCTTTCAGGGTTTCGGCCGTACTAGTACGGCTTACATGCAGGGTTTTTGAGGGAACTAGTACGCATAATTTTTTAGTGCCATCAAATCTCGCGGGGAAAAGGCTGGTAGGCCTAGTGTGAGGAATGGGTCTGTGTAGGGGGTTTGTGCGCGTAGAAAAAAAATCTGGGCCCCCCAGGGGCGCATTGTGGGAACACCATCTTAGTACACCATGTCTGCTATGCCTTGTGGTAAGAAGCTCCTCACTCCTCGGCAAATTGGGCACTTTTGTTCCCCAGTGACAGTTCTAATACAGAGGAAGTGCCAGTGAAGATGAGTTTCAAGGTTTTGGTGAAGTTTTGACCGAAACTAATGACCATAATATCGGTAATAGTAAAGGAAACCCAGACGACCCTCAGCCTTCCACCTTGCTGCTGGGCTGTCTTCTTCACGTTCAGTTGTACCAAAAATCAAAGAGGAAATCCTTTTTCCCAAATCCCAGACTGGATGTGAGCTTTTTGTGTTGATAGTAATAGTGATTATGAACTACAAGCTCTTAAACTAGTTCCAGTAGTGATAGTGAAGTGCAATATTCCCCAGTGAAGCGTCAGTATATACGACGATTATACGCTCTGGTAGTGTGCCATATGCTATTCCAAGGGGAAAGGGTACATCGTGGCTGTCAGCAGAAAACTGACAGTGAAATGAAAGATGATACTGTTGCAATTGGGATGGAAAATGTGGGATGGTGGTGGGAGTGGTGGTGCCGGGCGTGGGCACCAGCATGGGGGCCCCTGCTGCCACCCATGCCACTGCCACCCACGCCGCTGCCTCAGCTGATCTACAAACAAAGGCCCCATCCCCCCCCCACCCCACCACACCAGCCTCCACAACCACAACCTCCACAACCAAAAACACCTGTCATTGTCCAGTACCCACCAGCAGACCCCCCTGAGATTGGCAGGAAGCTGTCAATTTTGTTCCAAATCCCCACCAGTTTTTATGACAGCCAAAGTGGGGAAAACGGCCATCTTGTAAAACTTGGGAACAATGCCACTGAAATGGAATGTTTCGAGTTATTCTTTGACGAGCCCTGATGGAAAGTATTTCATGGAAAGCAAAAACATACTATGAGTACACCATGGCAAACACAATACTTTCACCAAAATCACATCTACACCAGTGGAAGGAGGACAACTGTGGCTGAGATGTAAACTTTTTCTTTGCCACAATAATGCTTATGCCACATGTGTATAAGCACAGTGTGAAAACTACTGGTCAATAGATCGCCTGATTGCAACCCCAGGTTTCAGTGATATAATGCCAGTGAATCAATTTGTGCAATGTTACGTATGCTTCACTTCTCAGACAAAACCAGGCCTGACAGAAACAACGGTTATATAAGATTAGGCATGTGTTTGTGTATCAGAAGAGAAATTCAATATGGGATTTTTATTCCTTCAGGAAGCTTGAAAATTTACGAGTCTTTGATTCTGTTCAAGGAAGACTCTCTTTCAAGCAGTACATACCAAGCAAGAGGAAACGCTTTGGTATAAAGTTGTTTGTGCTTTGTGATTGTTACAGTGGTCTGGTATTGGATATTACGTATTGTGTACACTGGAAGTTATACATTGCAAAATACCAGGAAGTTATTGGGCATCTCTGGTGATGTGGTTAGAACAGTGATAGAACCATACCTTGGTAAGGGGCATATATTATATACAGATAACTGGTACACAAGCCCCACACTCAGTGATTTTGTGCGAGTGAACATGGCAGATGTGTGTGGCACAATGTGTGCAAATCGGAAACTTATGCCCAGGTTTGACGCTGGCACTTGTAGAGGTCAGGCGCAGGCGTTTGTTGCCAATGACATCACGGCATTTCAGTGGCATGACAAACGAGATGTCACACTGTTGTCATCAGTTCACCCTAATGAAATGGCAGACACTGGCAGGCAGCATAGAGAGAGCAATGAACCCATTCTAAAACCTGCAGCTGTGATTGATTACACCTTCAATATGCATTCAGTGGACAAATGTGACATGCAGATTGGGTTTGCTGATTGTGTTCGCAAGAGTTATAAGTGGTACATAAAACTCTTTTTCCATCTTCTGGACATTTCCATGCTGAATGCTTATAATATGTATAAGATGAGGACCAGAAACAAACCACCATATGGTGAATTCTGTTTGTCATCAGACAAATAGTATTCAAGTACCAAGGAACGACACCTGCAATAGACCGCCCACCAAATGTTCAACAACTTCCTTCCCATTTGAAGCATGGCGATCACTTCCTGGTAAAACTGCCTGCTACTGCTTTCAAGGAAAAGGCTCAGAAGAGGTGTTACGTCTTTGCACATACAAAAAAACGCTCACAACAATGCAGAGACACTCGTTTTATGTGTGAGGAATGTAAAACACCACTGTGCATGACACCATGTTTCTAAGACTTCCACAGGCTGCAGAACTTCTAGAAACATTCCCTGTGACTGTATATGTGTATATAAAATATAGAAAAATAGTAATAAAACAATATTTCATATTGTTTTGTGTAAATATTTTCTGTAAACAAAACAATGAAAAACAGTGTTATGCCATTATTGTGTAGTATTGAAAAGAAATAACATACAAAATACTGATCATATTGGTTTCACAGTCCATAAAAGTTACTTGGAAAAAGAAAAAGAAAAAAATAATAGAAAATAGTACATAAAAAAGTAAATAAAAGAATACTGGGTGATGGCAGTCGGCGATGTTACCACATGATGGTCACTTTTTGCAAAACTTCACGCCTCCATATCTCGGTAAGTATTGATGGTAAAAATTTTTTGTTTAGCCTATAATGTTTTTGAAAAAAAAAAAAACTATTTTTCATGAGATTTTTTTTTTTTTTTTTTTTTTTTTTTTTTTCAAAATTTGGCTGACCCTGAGAACAAGTTCTGACAGGCCTGTCGACCCTGAAAGGGTTAAGTTTCCTCTGAGTTCCTCTTAGCTTCCTCTGAGTTCCTCTTGGGTTCCCCCCAGTTACTCTTAGGTTCCTCTGAGTTTTTCTCTTAAGTTCTGTTGCTAAGTTAATATATGTTAGTGTAAAATTATCTAGTATTTATATGCATTTATAAGTGGAAAAAAAAAAAGGGGGTTCCACTTTACGATGATTTCCGTTTTATGGCGATAGCCTGGAACCTAACCTGCCATATAAATGGCACAAGGTGACATTAAAACAATATCAAAGATGGTTGACACAAACTCACTACCATTATAGTATGCTCCTCACTTAGTGACGAAAATTGTTTTAATG
>NW_026508597.1:0-14734 GCF_026875155.1 Cherax quadricarinatus
AAAGGGCCTACATGAGGCATGGAATAATATACCTCCCCAAACCCTCAAGAATTTCTGTAAGAGTCTTCCTGCACGGCTGAGGGACATGATTAAGCGTAAGGGACGCAGCAACAAGTATTAAAACCTAAGTGTGCAAATATATATATTATATCTTTCACGGTATGTGTTTGTGTTTTGGTACGTGTGTGGAGGAGAAGCGGCATAATGCCGTGACGAGCACTCTATATGTAATTAACAAATGTTAGGTAAGGTTTGTCAGGAAACAAGGCAAGTGATTCTTGACGCGGGTCTTAATCTTTTGGTCTTAGGCTTTTTTGGTCATTTGACCGAAGCTTACCATAAGCCAGTAGATAGGTCTAACATAGTACTCACTATCGATAATGAGGTATGCCACGAAACATCTAAGGTGGCAAATTGCTTTAATTCCTACTACACATCTGTTGCATCAACACTAGTAAGTAAACTACCAGCTGCATCAAATACCTTTAACACAGACTCTGATAAGTTTCAAACATACTATACCAATAAAGGGGTAACCCCAAACAGTTGTCAACTAGTAAGTGTATCTCATGACTTTATTCAAAAAGAACTAAGCAGGTTAAACCCAACTAAGAGCACAGGCCCTGATAACATCCCGTCTAAGTTCCTAAAAGATGGTGCTTCTGAACTGTCAATCCCTATTGCTCACATAATAAATCTATCAATCACCACTAATACAGTACCGGAGGGGTTCAAGGAGGCCAGAGTCACTCCTATCTTCAAGAAAAATAGTAGGTCTGATGTAAGCAACTATAGGCCTGTTAGTGTACTCAGTATAATATCTAAAATTCTAGAGAGGGCGGTGTATCTCAAGTAGTTAAGTACCTTAATGACAACAACATTCTCCATAGCTATCAATCGGGCTTTAGAAGATCCTACTCAACCGACACCTCCCTTATTAATCTGATGGATTACCTGAGAACTGAAATGTCAAAGGGGAACCTCATAGGCATGGTAACCTTAGACCTGCAAAAGGCCTTCGATACTGTCAACCACAATATAATTATGTAATAAACTTCAAGCTATTGGTATAGGTTCTGTAGACTGGTTTAAGTCCTACCTTAGCAACAGGAGACAAATAGTCAAAATCAACAAAACAGAATCAGAACCCTGCCGATAACATGTGGAGTTCCCCAAGGTAGTATTCTGGGTCCCTTATTATTCTTATGTTATGTCAATGATATGCCTATCAGTGTCAAGTGCAAACTCCTACTGTATGCAGATGACAGTGCTCTGTTAGTGTCAGGTAAAGACCCACAAGATATTGCTAATGTTTTAACACTGGAACTGGAGTCCTGCAGCAAATGGTTAGTAGACAACAAACTATCATTACACCTAGGGAAAACTGAAGCCATTCTCTTTGGCACGAAACATAAACTGAGAAGGGTAAATAATTTTAATGTTCAATGTAATGTGGAGCCCATCACTTTGGTTTCATCAGTAAAATATTTGGGAATCCCCTTTGATCCATGCATGTCAGGAGAATTGATAGGGAACAGTGTAGTAAAGAAAGCGAATGCCAAACTGAAGTTCCTGTATAGACAAGCACAGTGTCTACCTACTGAGGCTCGCAGGACCCTAGTCTAGCCTTATACAATGCCATATGGATTTCGCTTGCTCTTCTTGGTACTCTGCCTTGACAAAAAAAACTGAAAGATAGACTGCAAATCACCCAGAACAAAACGTAAGATTCATCCTGGGGCTGGGACCAAGAGAACATGTGGGCCCAAAGGATGAATTACAGCAGTTGGATATGCTGAATGTTGAAGACAGGTAAAACAACTGAAGCTAAATCATGTTTATAAAATTGGGTCACAAACAATGTCCAGAATATTTCTGTCAATTTTGTCAAGGTTGGGAACCCAAAACAATCATTGTACTAGGGGGAGAGAGCACAAAATTTTTAGTTTCCCCAGTCAGTGGCCAGGCTTCAAACACCTTTTATTGTACAGCAATAAAGGAATGGAACAGGGCTACCCCCACATGTCCAAAGCCGTCATAGCGTGAACCAGTTCAAGAAGAGTGCCAAAGGTGTCTGATGAATGTAGCTACAGAAAGGGGGGAATGATTTTCTATTTTTTAGCTAACATACGTGTAAATTTTACCTTATTCCTTGTAAAGACCCTCGTTTGTTAGTCTTAATGACCTTGGTGTAGCAGATAGTCTTTTTAGTATGATAATAAGATGTTTCTTCATTGTAGAATAATAAGAAAATTATTATAACCTTTATACTATAATAATAAGGTAAAAGGACCCCAATGGAAATAAGTCACTCTGTCTGACTTTTTTGGGTTATCCCAGGTTCCCTACACATATGCTGCTATGTATGATAATTCTATGTAACTGTATTGTGTATACCTGAATAAACTTACTTACTTACTTACTTACTTACCCGTCCACCCCTTTAAAAACTAATATTACAATTATAACCAATTTTAGTAGACAGGGGATCCGTCCCATGGGTCCGTCCCAGGGGTCCGTCCCAAGGTTCCGTCCCAGGGGACCGTCCCAGGGGTCCGTCCCAGGGGTCCGTCCCAGGGCCTCGTCCTACTAAGTCCTTGTATCTCTTACGCTTGTTGGAAAATACATGTATTTTCTGGGAATTATTTGTGTATGAATTGTAGGATTATTTGTAGTTCTATCACAGTTTGATTTTAGTTGAGAAATATTATCATCTGATTCCATTTATACATTTTTGTATATCCAGAGGACTTTTATTTAAAGCAAGTGAGTATAAAGTGTTTATTGAAATGAGTCCACCAACCAGAAAGAGGATATAGTTGACGTAATGTTTTCTCTACCAATAGAGGAGGAGCACAGGTCCATACATTTTACAGTTCACTAATTATCATTTTGAAAATGTTAATTGAGAATAACTTACAATGGAGAAATATTATTTAGTACTATACACGTGAACAATATAGACGTACACAGAACTGTATCTGGTAAAATATACTGAAAATATTAATCACTTGGAGGCAGCTGCGCCTGAGTGGTCACTCTCAGCGGCTCTCATCATTTGGATGCAGCTGCACATGAATGGTCACTTTCAGCGGCTCTCATCACTTGGATGCAGCTGCACATGAATGGTCACTCTCAGCGGCTCTCATCACTTGGAGGCAGCTGAGCCTGAGTGGTCGCTCTCAGTGGTCTCATCACTTGGAGGCAGCTGAGCCTGAGTGGTCGCTCTCAGTGTCTCATCACTTGGAGGCAGCTGCTCCTGAGTGGTTGCTCTCAGCGGCTCTCATCACTTGTGAGGCAGCTGACCGAGTGGTCGTCTCAGCGTCTCATCACCTTGGAGGCAGCTGTGGCCTGAGGTGGCGCTCTTAGCGGCTCTCGCAAGGGAAAACGAAAATTTAACATATAATAATTTCTGATCATATTTTTATCTACACAGTCAAGACCACCTCGTACAGGATTCAAGGTCATGATTGCAGCTCGCAAAAGGAAGTTGAGAGTCGTGGGTGTACAGGTGAAGCAGAGTGTGACTCCCAACACCACCACTACACATGAGGCATTAGCAACTACCTCGCTCAAAATACGATTAGCTTTAAGAACTCTAAATTCTTTCCAACAGACCTATCAAAGAGCAAAACGCAGCTTCACCTATGTTAGTAAAATTTGTCAAGAACAGGACAAATTTTCTGACGCGGGGGTCTTAGATATATAACCCGCCAATGGAACTTTTGGTCATCTGACTTACCGTCCACACCTTTAAAATTAAGATTATAATGTAACCATTTACGCGCAGCCTCCATCCCGTGCTACACCTGACCTCACTCACTACCTATACTCATGTTTTTCTATTCTCTGAAAATGATGAAATACTTGTTGACGATAACGTTTCTCTAATACAGTGCTTTTAGTTAGCCCGGGGGGGGGGGGGGGGGGGGGGGGGGGGGGGGGGGGGGGGGCCTCATGTTGTGTTTATTTTATACATACTTGTCAGTGTTGTACGCACGAAACCTTAGTACCGTTCCGTACAGGTACCCTGTATTTTCCGTATATAAGGCCGCCCATGTTTTTCCCACAGAAAAAGTCCCTTGAATATCACAATAACGCCCTTAGGATCTAAGGGTAGGCTTTGGGATTACGTTTTAGCATGACGTAAGAGTAATTAGCCCTTATATATAAACTGATTTACCGTTATGATCCTTATGTGCCTTACATGACGGAAAATAGGTAACTGGTCCGTATGCATGATAGTGGGAACATTCGTTTACAGGATGAGGACCAGACGGTTAGAGAGCGTCTTACACCTCCCAGCCACCAAAGGAAATATGTAAATCCGATCCAGTGTAACATTAAGTCTGAACAGACCCATTCAAGCAATTGAAACATTTCGGAAAATCCTGATGAGTGGACTTGAGTGGAGAATCTTCAGGTAAGTGGACATGAGTGGAGAATCATCAGGTAAGTGGATTTGAGTGGAGAATCATCAGGTAGAGTGGGCACAAGTGGAGAATCATCAGGTAGAGTGGACAGGAGTGGAGAATCTCATGTAGAGTGGACATGAGTGGAGAATCATCAGTGAGTGGGCACAAGTGGAGAATCATCAGGATAGAGTGGACCATGAGTGGAGAATCATCAAGTAGAGTATATGATGGTGAAATATTCTATATTTCTTTAGGTAATCCCATTAATCCCTATCCACAATCTCCAAGCATTCATTCCCTCCTTCGTTACTAACATACTTATCATTCCATTTCATTCCATCCCATCTAAACACGCTGTCCTTCCCTACCCTCTCTCTCCTTTCCACTGCTGCCCTCTCAACACGAACACGTGCGCTCCCTGGGTAAACCCTGCCTGTTCTCCCCTGTATTGATAGCGCTGTTATTAATGATAAAATTATAAGAACCTAACCCAGGAGTAATGATTGTTACCTCAGTAATGTAATCAGGGAAACTCTGGTCTCTTTTTTTATGTTTTATCTTAAAAAACGTTGTGTTTCCTGTCTCACGTGAATGAAATGAACACACACATACACACACATGATGGAAGGAATAGACTCTGAAGTGTCCCTATTCGCCGATGATGTGAATTGATGGAAAATTAATCAAACAGATGATTCAATCTGCAAAAGGACCTGGACAAGCTGGACATGTGGTCCCAGAAACTGGCTTCTCGAATTCAATCCTGCCATATGCAAAGTCATGAGATTGGGAGGGCAAGAGACCGCAGACAGAGTATTGGCTAGGTGAACAAAGACTACAGACCCACTCGGGGAGAAAGACCTTTGGGGTGACCATAACACCGGCACTCCCCCGGAGGCACACATCAACCAATAACTGCTGCAGCATACGGGCCCCCTGGCAAACCTTAAATGCGTTCCGATACCTTAATAAGGATCGTTCAAGACACTGTACACTGTGTTGGGGTTAGGGCCCATACTGAGTTGCACCCACCAGTCTGGACCCACACCGTCAGCACGTCAAGAAGTTAAGAAAGTACAAAGGTTTGCAACAAGGCTAGTCCCAGAGCTCAGGGGAATGTCGTACGAGGAAAGGTTGAGGGAAATCGGACTGACGACACTAGAGGACAGAAGGGTCAGGGAGACATGATAACGACATACAAGATACTGCGGGGAATATACAAGGTGGACAGAGAAAGGATGTTCCAGAGAGGGACAAGAAACAAGGGGTCCAACTGGGAAACTGAAGACTCAGAAAAGTCACAGGGACGTTAGGAAGTATTTCTTCAGTCACAGAGTCGTCAGGAAGTGGAATAGCCTAGCAAGTGAAGTAGTGAGAGCAGGAACCATACATATACTGAACCAACATATACCCAGTCAACTCTCCAGTGGCTAGTAACAATCCCAGGGGCTAAAATCCTCTCCAGTTGCTTACAACCCCGTCAACTCTCCAGTTTCCTAGATAACTCTCCCAAAGTGCTGACCCCAGCCAACTCTCCCAGTGTGCTAGGGAACCCAGTCAACTCTTTCAGTGCTTAGGTAACAAAGTCATTCCCCCGTGGGGTTACGTATACCCAGTCAACACTCTCCCAGTGTGCTAGATAACCCAGTCAACTCTCCCAGTGTGTAGATAACCCAGTCCCAAATCTTCCCCTTTCGGGTAACCCAGTCAACTCTCCAGTTTCATAATAACTCTCCCAATGTGCTGTAACCTCCCTAGCCAACTCTCCCATTGTGCTAGTAACCCAGTCAACTCTCCCAGTGTGCTAGTACCCCAGTCAACTCTCCCAGTGTGCTAGGTACCCCAGCCAACTCTCCCAGTGTGCTAGATAACCCAGTCATCTCTCCCAGTTTGCTAGATATCTCAGTCAATTCTCCCCAGTGTTTCTAGGTAACCCAGTTTAACTCTCACAGTGTGATAGAAACCCAGTAACTCTCACAGTATGCTCGGTAATCCAGTCAAATCTCCCAGTGTGCTAGATAACCCAGTTAACTCTCCCAGTGCGCTAGATAACCAAGTCAACTCTCCCAGTGCGCTAGATAACCCAGTCAACTCTCCCAGTGTGCTATGAACCCGTCAACCTTTCCAGTGTGATAGACTACCCAGTAACTCTCCCAGTATGCTTTGGTAATCCAGTCAATCTCCCAGTGCTAAAATAACACAGACAATTGCACCAGTGTGCTAGACAACCCAGTCAACTCTCCCAGTGCGCTAGATAACCCAGTCAACTCTCCCAGTGCAATAGGTAACAAAATCAACTCTCCCAGTTCGCTACGTAACCCAGTCAACTCTCCAAGAGTGCTAGATAACCCAGTCAACTATCCCAGGGTGCTATACAACCCAGTCAACTCTCCCAGTGTGCTAGGTAACCCACTCAACTCTCCCAGTGTGCTAGATAACCCAGTCAACTCTCCCTGTGTGCTAGGTACCCCAGTCAACTCTCCCAGTGTGCTAGGTACCCCAGCCAACTCTCCCAGTGTGCTAGGTAACCCAGTCATCTCTCCCAGTTTGCTAGATATCTCAGTCAATTCTCCCAGTGTGCTAGGTAACCCAGTCAACTCTCACAGTGCAATAGGTAACAAAATCAACTCTCCCAGTTCGCTACGTAACCCAGTCAACTCTCCAAGAGTGCTAGATAACCCAGTCAACTATCCCAGGGTGCTATACAACCCAGTCAACTCTCCCAGTGTGCTAGATAACCCAGTCAACTCTCCAAGTCTGCTAGGTAACCCAATCAACTCTCCCAGTGTGCTATACAACCCAGTCAAATCTCCCAGTTTGCTGGGTAACCCAGTCAACTCTCCTAGTTTGCTAGATAGCTCAGTCAATTCTCCCAGCGTGATAGGTACCCCAGGCAACTCTCCCAGTGTGCTAGGTAACCTAGTCAACTCTCCCAGTATGCTAGATAACCCAGTCAACTCTGCCTGTCTGCAGATAACCCAGTCAACTATCCCGGTGTGCTGCATAACCCAGTCAACTCTACCAGTTTGCTGGGTAACCCAGTCAACTCTCCCAGTGTGCTAGATAACCTAGTCAACTCTCCCAGTGTGCTACATAACCCAGTCAACTCTCCCAGTTTGCTAGGTAAACCAGTCAAACTCGCCCAGTTGTTAGGTACCCAGTCAACTCTCCCAGTTTGCTAGGGACCCCCCCCCAAACAACTCTCCCAGTGTGCTAATAACCCAGCCAAATCTCCGTGTCTGGTAACCCAGCCCAAATCTCCCAGTGTGCTGGTAAACCCAGTCAACTCTGCCATCTGTTTCGGTAATCAGTCAACTCTCCAGTGTGTTTGGTAACCCAGTCAACTCTCCCAGTTGCTAGGTAACCAAGTCAATTCTCCCCGTGTGCTATAACCCAGTCCCAAATTTTCCCAGTGTTCTAGGGAAAACCCCGCCAACTCTCCGGGGTGCTAGGTAACCCAGTCAACTCCTTTTGCCACTTATTTCGGTAACCAGTCAATTCTCCATTGTGATAGAACCCAATAACTCTCCAGTGTGGTAACCCAGTCAAATCTCTCCCAGTTTTGCTAGGTAACCCAGTCCCAATTTCCCAGTGGCTAAAACCCAGGCCAACTCTCCCCGTGTGCTAGGTAACCAAGTCAAACTCCTCATGTGTAAAATAAACCAGTCTACTCTCCCAGTGTGCTAGTAACCAGTCAACTTTCCCAGTGTTCAAGAAACCCATCACTCTCCCAGTTTGCTAGGTAACCAGTCAATCTCTCCGTGTGTAGTAACCCAGTCAACTTTCCCCAGTGTGGTAATAACCCAGCCAACTCTCCAGTGTGTAGATAACCCAGTCAACTTTTCAGTGTGGTTAGATAACCCAGCCAACTCTCCCCTGTGTAGAATAACCCAGCCAACTCCTCAATCCCAGTGTGGTAGATACCCACCCAAATCTCCCAGTGTGCTAGATAACCAGTCAATTCCCAGTGTGTAGATAACCCAGTCAACTCTCCATGTGCAGGTAACCCAGCCCAAATCTTCCGTGTGCTAGAAAACCCATCAACTCTCACTGTTTCGGTAATCCTAGTCAACTTCCCAGTGTGTAGAAACCCAGTAACTCTCCAGTTGCTGGTAACCCCGCCCAATCTTTCCGGGGTGCTAGATAACCACAGTCAATTGTCCACTGTTCTGGCAACCAGCCCAAAACCCCCCAAAAAACCCCCTCCCCAGGTGCTAGGTATCCCAGTCAACTCTCCTATGTGCTAATAACCCAGACAACTCTTCCAGTGTGCTATAAACCCAGCCAACTCTCCCAGTGTGCTAGATAACCCAGTCAACTCTGCAACTGTGTTCGGTAACCTAGTCAACTCTCCCAGTGTGCTAGGTAACCCAGTCAATTCTCCCAGTGTGCTAGGTAACCCAGCCAACTCTTCCGGTGTGCTAGATAACCAAGTCAACTCTGCCACTGTATTCGGCAATCCAGTCAACTCTCCCAGCGTGGTAGATAACCCAGCCAACTCTCCCAGTGTGGAAGATAACCCAGTCATCTCTCCCAGTGTGCTAGGTAACCCAGTCAACTCTCCCAGTGTGCTAGATAACCGAGTCAACTCTCCTAGTGTGCTGGATAACCCAATCAACTTTCCCAGTGTGGTAGATAACCCAATCAACTTTCCCCGTGTGCTAGATAACCCAGTCATCTTTCCCATTGTGCTTGATAACCCAGTCAACTCTAACAATGACCGTGAGGTGCATTACTTGTGATGTTAAGTGCATTACTTGTGATGTTAAGTGCATTACATGTGATGTTAAGTGCATTTCTTGTCATTTTAAGTGCATTACTTGTCATGTTAAGCGCATCACTTGTGACTACTTGTGATGTGCATTACTTGTGATTACTTGACAAGCTAAGAGCTGGTAACTACATCAGCTCATTTGAAATAATTTTGGTTATGGAAAATGCAAGTAGGAAACAGGATGAAGTTGGAGCAATCTGTGAGCCAGCATTTTCATTTGATCAACTGACTTTATCTTGTTGACATCATTATGCTGTACGAATATGTTCCAGATTCGAGTCATCCTGGGGATAAATGATCTCAGATGAAGTGATGTTCTGGGGAAGGGTACAGCCAGAGTGAAGTTGCTGCTTTCTGCTCGTCTTCTGGTATAGAAGCTTCCTTGTCGCTTTCCTCGAAGTGGAGCCAGGTGTGGTACTTTGACAATATTGGCCTTGTACATAACAGTAAGGCCACCCACATCCCTCCTGTGTTGAAGGCTCTGCTGAAATTACAGATCTATCCAGGATGGGTCCAGGCGAGAGATGAGACGTCTTGTTCTGTTCTCTTCTCTGTCAATCAGTCGCAGATGAGAGGGGGGGAAGCAGACAAACCAAGAATGTAGAGCATACTCAAGGAATGAGCGTACCTGCGCCTCATACAGAATCTTGCAACCCCTGCTGTCAAGCAGATGCCAGATATAGGGCGAAGTGTTGAAAGCTGCCTTGTTTGCAAGATTTACAAACGTGGTTCTTCATGGTCTTTTTGGAGTGAAATTTCACCCCAAGGGTATCAACTTCTTCTCCAGGTACCAACACTCCCATTCATACTTGCTGCTAGAGACCATCATTTGCTTTTTCTCACGTGCAAATGTTACTTGCCATCGGTTTCCCCAAGCTGATATACCTCGTAGCTGGTGTTTGATGTAACTTAGGGCAGCTGGGATTTCTTCCCTTGGATAAGTGAATGTCAGAGTGTAGTCGTCTGCATATGCATGGGATTCTGGGATGAGATGAAAAGGTCACTGAAGTAGACATTCCATAACAATGGTCCCAGAACGCTTCCTTGTGTAACACTCGCCCTAATAGGATGTCTTTCTGATTCTGTTCCATTGAGAACTACACTTAGACATTTACCATGAAGGTAATCACTGAGGAGACATAACGTAAGCCTGAAATTCCCAGGCTTTCAGTTTTACCAATAGAGGCCCTGGTGCCACAAAAAACCGTCGAAAAGCATCAAAATTCCAATGCTACCAAACAGCTGACTTTCGATTCATCCAGTGATTGGTGCCACTTAGTGAGATTTAACAACAGATATCAGCAGAGAGTAACCTTTCCTGAAGCCATATTGGACGGTTACAAAGTAGTAGTGATTTGTAGTTGAAAAAACTCTGTCATATCCAATGAGATTATTGTCTCAAGGATCTTTGCCAGTGATTGACAGGAGTGACTCTGGTCTATGTAGTTGCTTGATTTCTTTCTGCTCTGCTGTTCTTTAATTGAGCAGGGACTACAATTTTCCTTTTTCCACAGAAAGCCATTTACACTGTACTAAGGCAGTGCTGAAAGATGCTAGTTAGAGGTGCTGCTAGCTGGTGTGCACATCTTCTCAGCAATCTTGGGCCAATTGTCAGATCCCACAACCTTTTCTTGGTCAAAAGAGATTTAAGAGGGAAATGCATCTCCTCCTGCTTTATTGTCATCACTGACTTTTTTGACAGTTTCTTGCGCTGGCCAAGGAGGATCCTTGCTGGAGCAGGAAGCTTTGCATTTTGGTAGCAAGTGCTCGGCAAAGAGTCCGCTTTCTTTTGATTAACTAATAGAGGTGGTCCCATCCGTGTCGTTTAAGAGGTGGAATGATTTCCATCAGCAGACAACCTTTCTGTTTCTTTTCGCCAGGGACTACCAGGTTTTGGGAGGGCCTAACTCTACCTGATCTAGCTTTTCTTATTTGTTCACCTACCCATTTAGCAACTTGGCCCCCTCACTTTTGATCTTCGCACCATTTTCCTACAGGCTTACCTGTGGCAAGTTCCTGTTTATAGGTGGTAGGATTTCTCTATAACCTTTGCCATGACCTTGTACTTAGCAGTAGCAGCCTCTCTACAACGAAACCAACCCAAGCTGATCTGTAGGCTTCGCACATGTTGCAGGTGAGATGGTGTTCTGTTTGTAGATTAAGGATGTGTCCAGTAAAGCTTTCACTTGAACATAAAACATAAGAAAGGTGGAACACTGCCAGGAGGCCTGCTGGCCCATACTAGGCATGTCCTTTACAATTCATCCCACTAACAAAACAATTACCCAACCCAATTTTCAATGCTACCCAAGAAATAAGCTCTGATGTGAAATTCCCACTCAAATCCAACCCTTCCCACTCATGTACTTATCCAACCTAGATTTGAAACTACCCAAGGGGAGGTCCCTAGCTCAATAACCCAACTAGGTAGACTTTCCACACATCAACTACCCTATTTCCAAACCAATACTTTCCAATGTCCCTTTCCTAAATCTAAACTTATCTAATTTAAAATCGCATTACTGCGGTCTCTCTTGAGAGACATCCTCAAGACCTTATTAATATCCCCTTTATTAATACCTATCTTCCACTTATACACTCGATCAGGTCTCCCCTCATTCTTCGTCTAACAAGTGAATGTAACTTAAGAGTCATCAATCTTTCTTCATAAGGAAGATTTCTGAGCATGTAATTATTTAGTCATCCTACGCTGAAATGTTTTCTAACGAATTTATGTCCATTTTGTAATACGGAGACCAGAACTGAGCTGCAATAATCAATGGTGAGGCCTTACTAAATGATGTATAAAAGCTGCAGTATGACTCATGACTTCTGTTGCTTACACTTCTTGATATAAATCCATAAATCTATTGCCTTATATTTACGTACGCTTAGGCATTTGCTGTCCTTGTTTAAGATGCTGCTCACCATAACCCCCAAGTCCTTTTCGCAATCTTTATGCTAAGTTCTACATCTTTTAATTTATAAGTAACTAGGGTTATGGGCACTCCAAGCTTCAGAACCCTTGCACTTATCTACATTGAAACTGCATTGCCACTTTCTGACCCAAGAATAGAGTTTGTTTAAATCCTCCTGAGTTCCCTAACATCTACGTTTGAATCAGATTAATCCTACCTATCTTTGTGTCATCGGCGAATTTGCTCATATCACTAGTAATTCCCTCATCAAGATCATTGATATATATTATAAACAACCAACGCCCAAGACTGATCCCTGTGGAACGCCACTTGTTACAGATCCCCACTCGGATTTAACCCCATTATGGACACTCCTCTGCTTCCTGTCAGTGGAGCCATGACTCGATCACGAGAGCACTTTTCCCCCAATGCCATGGGCTGCCACTTACTTTAACAGTCTTATGGTGCGGACTCTATCAAAAGCCTTACTAAAATCTAAGTAAAATAATACAAATTCTTATTGTGGTCAACAGGCTCAAAGCTTTACTGAAGAAGTTAATAAATTAGTAGAACAAGACCGGCCTCTTGTGAAATCCATGCTGATATCATTAATCAAGCTATGCTTATCAATGGCTTCCTTATATTCTCAGCTATAATTGACTCTAGTAATTTGCCTACAATTGAGGTCAGGCTTATGGGCGTAATTTGACGGTAACGACTTTGTCCCCTGATTTTAAAAAATAGGAGTTACAGTAGCCTCTTCCACATATCAGACACTACAACACCTGTTTGAATGGAGATAAATAAAAATATAGTTAATGGTTCACAGAGTACCATTTTGCATTCCTTAAGAACCCTTGAAAAAACCTCATCAGGTCCCCGGGCGACTATTTTGCTTCAGAGTCTGTCTATCTGCCTCACAACCATCTCACTAGTGACCTGTGATGTTACATAATTTGATCTTCTTCTAGCCCACTGTAAAAATTAATTACTGGAAATTTATTGTTAGTGTCTTCCTGTGTAAAACTGAGAGAAATAATTATTTAAAATCAAGCACATTTCATTCTCATTGTCAGTAAGGTGCCCATAGTTATTTTTAAGGGGACCTATCTTATCTCTAACTTTTGTTCTATAGACCGGGAAAAAAAATTTTTTGGGTTAGTTTTAGAATCCCTAGCAACTTTAATTTCATAGTCCCTTTTAGCTTTTCTTATCCCCTTTTTAATGTCCCTCTTAATGTCAATATCCCTGATTCAAAAGATGACCCTCCCCTCTTTTGATACGCCTATAAATTCCTTTTTATGCCCTAGTAGATATTTGAGCCTTTTAAATTCATCATTTTGGGTCATTTCTTTTGATCTAATTTCTTTATATGGGAATAAACGCTCTTTAGCAGCATGATAGTGTTCAGAAAACTGTCATATTGATAGCTCTCTTCGTTACCCCAGTCAACAGATGATAAGTGTTCTTTAAGCCCATCGTAATCTGCTAGCGAAAATCTGGGACTGTTACTGATTTATCGCAAATTTATCGTACTTCCATTCAATGCTAAATGAAATTTTGATTTGTGGTCGCTAGCACCCATTTCCCTCTGAAATTCTAAATTATTAACAAGGGATTCATTGTTTGCCTAACTAAGTCAAGCAGGTTATTTCCCTTGTAGGTTCTGTCACAAACTGCTTCAAAAAACAATCCTGAAATACTTCTAAAAAGTCGTACGATTCTAAATTCCCAGTCAAGAAATTCCAATCAACATGACTAAAGTTAAAGTCTCCTAGAATTACTACATTATCGTGCCCTTTTGGCCTTAACAATTTCCTCCCATAGTAGTTTCCCTTGGTCCCTATCTAAGTTAGGGGGACGGTATATCACTCCTAAAATCAGTTTTTTTCATGCCCCTCTGAAAATTCTATCCAAAAAAGACTCTGTATGTGTTACTTCAGACTTATACCCGTTTTTATGCAACAGTTCAAGCGATCTCGGACTACAATGCCACCCACCCCCCCCCCCCAATACTTCTATCTTCTTTTGGGAAAAATTTAAAACCCTGAATATGACATTCCGCAGGCATGTCCCGACTTTTTGAATTAAACCACGTCTCAGTTAAGGCAAATACATCAATGTTACCTAAAAAACTAGACAACTAATCTCAACTCGTCCATTTATTCCTAGCACTACGGCAATTAGCTAATAAACTTGAAAGACTCTCCTTTCTTTTTCCCCTTTCCCGCTCATTTCTATTTTTCTACTAAACCTATTTCCGTCTTTTTACCCAAAGGGCCCTGGCTTTTAAAAATCTATCTCGTTCTTATTATTCTAGTTCCCCCAGAATGTAATTTACTACACTGGACTTTTACTGTTTTCCTGCCCCAAAAAAAATACCCCTAACTATTCCTGTTTAAAATCCCAACGCTCCCTCCCCTGCATTTCCAGTGCTCCCAAAACCCCCCACCTAATAGTGAAACCCCCTCCCTAGCATACATGTCATTTCTGCCATAGAAAAGGTCCCAGTTGTCAATGAAGTTACCCCTTTTCCTTAATATTTGTCCAGCCAGCAATTGACACCAATTGCCCCGGCAACCATTTACTTCCAACTCCCCTCCTTGGCAAAATCCCATTGAGGGGTT
>NW_026508598.1:0-12737 GCF_026875155.1 Cherax quadricarinatus
CCCCTTTTCCCGGGGCGCCCTTTCAACCAGCATCTTTTCTTCCCCCGACCCCCCCTCGGATATTCCCCCCCCTTCCCCCCACTTCCCCAAGGGGCTCCCCGCTTTTCCCAGGTCCCCTGGTCCGGGGGTCCTTCCGGTCCCCCCCAGATATTCTCCCTTCCCCCTTTCCCAGGGTTCCCGCAACCAGATCCCCTTTTTTCCCCGGAGTCCGTCAGATATTCCCCCCCCCTTCCCCACTTCCCCAAGGTGCTCTCGCCTTTCCCAGGTCCATGTGTCCGGGAGTCCATCCGTGTCCCCTCAGATGTTCTCCCTTCCCCACTTTCCCAGGGTCTGCCTTAGCAACCAGTATCTCCTTCTTTCCCAGGAGTCCGCCTCGGAGTCCGCCTCAGATATTCCCCCCCTTCCCTTCCCCACTTCCCAAAGGTGCTCTCGCCTTTCCCAGGTCCATGTGTCCGGGAGTCCATCCGTGTCCCCTCAGATGTTCTCCCTTCCCCACTTTCCCAGGGTCTGCCTTAGCAACCAGTATCTCCTTCTTTCCCAGGAGTCCGCCTCGGATATTCCCCCCCTTCCCCACTTCCCCAAGGTGCTCTCGTCTTTCCCAGGTCCATGTGTCCGGGAGTCCATCCGTGTCCCCTCAGATATTCTCCCTTCCCCACTTTCCCAGGGTCTGCCTTAGCAACCAGTATCTCCTTCTTTCCCAGGAGTCCGCCTCAGATATTCCCCCCCTCCCTTCCCCACTTCCCAAAGGTGCTCTCGCCTTTCCCAGGTCCATGTGTCCGGGAGTCCATCCGTGTCCCCTCAGATGTTCTCCCTTCCCCACTTTCCCAGGGTCTGCCTTAGCAACCAGTATCTCTTTCTTTCCCAGGAGTCCGCCTCAGATATTCCCCCCCTTTCCCCTTCCCCACTTCCCCAAGGTGCTCTCGCCTTTCCCAGGTCCATGTGTCCGGGAGTCCATCCGTGTCCCCTCAGATGTTCTCCCTTCCCCACTTTCCCAGGGTCTGCCTTAGCAACCAGTATCTCCTTCTTTCCCAGAGTCCCGCCTCAGATATTCCCCCCTTCCCTTCCCCACTTCCCCAAGGTGCTCTCGCCTTTCCCAGGTCCATGTGTCCAGGAGTCCATCCGTGTCCCCTCAGATGTTCTCCCTTCCCCACTTTCCCAGGGTCTGCCTTAGCAACCAGTATCTCCTTCTTTCCCAGGAGTCCGCCTCAGATATTCCCTCCCTTCCCTTCCCCACTTCCCCAAGGTGCTCTCGCCTTTCCCAGGTCCATGTGTCCGGGAGTCCATCCGTGTCCCCTCAGATGTTCTCCCTTCCCCACTTTCCCAGGGTCTCCTTACTCCAGATCTCCTCCTTTCCCAATCCGCCTCAGTATTCCCCCCTTCCCCTTTACACCTTCCCCAAGGTGTTCTCGCTTTCCCCGGTCCATGTGCCGGGGGTCCATCCCCCGTCCCCCAATGTTCTCCCTCCCCACTTTCCCCCGGGGCTGCCTTTCCACCATATTCTTTTTTGGAGTCCCCTCAGATATTCCCCCCTTTTCCCCTTCCCCACTTCCCCCCGGTGCCTCGCCTTTTTCCCCGGTCCGGTCCAGGTCCCCCGTGTCCCCTCGATGTTCCCCTTCCCCACTTTCCCAGGGTCTGCCGTAGCAACCCGTATCTCCCTTTTTTCCAAGGAGTCCACCCCAAATTCCCCCCTCCCCCTTCCTCACTTCCCCAAGGTGCTCTCGGGCCCTTCCCCAGGCCATGTGTCCGGAGTCCTCCGTTCCCCCCCCAGATTTCTCCCTTTCTCCCCCCTTTTCCCGGTCTGCTTTTGCAACCGTATCTCCTTCTTTCCCCGGACCGCCCCAGATATTCCCCCCCCCCCCTTCCCCAAGGGCTTTCGCCTTTCCCGGTCCATGTGCCAGGGTTTCCTCCTTCCCCCAATGTTCTCCCCTTCCCCACTTTCCCCGGGGCTGCCTTGCAACCAGTATCTCCTTCTTTCCCCGGCCCGGGAGTCCAGAAGTCCATCTGTCCGCCTCAGATATTCCCCCTTCCTCACTTTCCCAAGGTATCCTTGCCTTTCCCAGTCATGTGTCCAGGAATCCATCCGTGGGCCCCCGGATGTCTCCCCTTCCTCATTTCCCCTTGGGATATCTTCCAGCCTCAGCCTTTCCCAGGTTATTATCCCTCCGTGATCTAGCCAGATGAGAACGAGGCCTTGTTTAGCGGGTCTAGGGTAGAAAACGTCCAGGTGGGGGAAAATTACAGGAGGGGACACCAGAAACTGCGTCCTGTAAATACACCCACCAAGACAGTCTAGATCGTAGGTCAGCCAACGCAGCCAAGCTACCGTCCATTCGGGCCACCAAGGCCGGGTCACTCAGGAAATTTTGGGAGTTCTATTTATATTATACAATTTTTCTACTTTAAATATAAGATTTTTTTACTTAATTAGCATTCAAGTGTGTTTGTAAAATGTTTTTTGTTTGTTTATGAGTGTTTTTTGTTAGTGTGTTTGTCCACCTCCACGAGAACTGTAATAAGTGTTGAACTTCTTATTTTCATTTGGTTATTTATCCTGTATATTCGCAAGACGCGCAGTGAGTTACAAGCGCCTCGCACAGTGGAAATATATCACTTTGTCTGACTTTTTAGGTTATCCTGGGTAATTTACGCATATGTTACTTTGCATGATCATTTGTGTAACTATTTATGTATATCTGTACCTAAAAAAACTTACACACACTCTTATTTTCACTCTCATTTGCACATTTGTGCAACGGCAGCCTGCGTGGTCACCATCATTCATACACGCACAAAACAACGCAACTGCACGCACATACAAACATGTATAGAAACACTCATCAACCTCTTACACTAATATGAATGCAATCACAAGCGCGAGCGCACACACACACAATATATATTAAAATTAAAAAAAAATATATATATAAAAATAAATATATATATATAATATAAAATATATATATATTGTGTGTGGTTATATAATATAATAATATAAATATATATATATATATATATATATATATATATATTTTATATATATTATATTAAAAAAAAATATATTTTATATATAAAAAATATAAATATATAAATATATAAATTTTATATATGTTGTGGTGTGTGTGTGTTATATATATATATATATAAAATTATATATATATATATATATATAAAAATAATATATATATAAAATTATATTGTGTGTGTGTGTGTGTGTGTGTGTTTTAAATATATATATTATATATATAAATATATATATATATAATAATATATTTTATTTTTATTTTATTTTATTTCCAATTTGTGCACACATACAGAGGTAAAAAAAAAAAACAGATAAAAGCAAAATGCCAAACCCAAAAAACTAGGGCATAGCATTACGGGCTGGTTTAAAAATTAATTTAAATTAACTAAGAAAATGTTTTTTAAATTATTATTAAAATAAAAAAGAACGCTAAGCCAAAAGGGACAAACCGCGCAGCTAAAAAGCAATGAAAAAATCATTGATAAAACATTAATGTAAAAAAAGTTAACTATAAAGCACAATGAGTTTTTAAAACAAAGACGGGCCCATATGGTTTGCATTCAGTTAGGTAAAAATTCTTTTATAGTGAATTTAAAAAAAATAAATTTAGTTTGGGGTTTTTTAAGGTTTTAACATTTATTTTAAAGTAATTGTGAAAAAACTTTTAAAGAAAAAAAAATTTTTTTTAAAATGTTCATTTTATTCAGAAAAATTTTTTTGGGTTTTGGGGGTTTGGGGTTTTTAACTTTGATAAGAGATTTTTAAATTTTAAAAACCCGGTATTGTTCTTTTATTTTTTCCAGGTAATAAAATTCCAGTTTTTAGGGCCTTTTATGTGCTTTGATTTTTTGCAAAAGTGTAAATTTGCCCACGGGGAACATCAAAGGTGATTTTGTGCCTTGTTTTAAACCCCCTGTTTTTCTTTTGGGGTTTTGGAAAGGGGAAAATTTTTTAGGGGAGGTTAAAATCAGAGTTAAGTGTTCTATTATGAAAATAGGTGCAGTAATAATATGGATGTTTTGAAAAGGTGAGTAGGTTTGGGTGTTTTGAATTTTGGTGGAGTGTGCTCCCTGTAGGAAATTGTTATCATTCCCCTGAAAAGCTTTTTTTTTTGGGAAATTTTAGGGGTTTTGAAAAGGTTAATTGTTTTTTGGGGCCCCATGCAAAAATTCCATAGGTGAATAGGGGTAAATAAGAGAGTGATATAGGGCCAGGAGGGCTGACTGGGGAACATAGTACCGTATCTTCATAGAAATGCCTACGTTTTGGAAATTTTTTTAAAAATTTTTGATGTAAATGTGTATAAAATTTTTGATTCTTTTATCAAGGGGGTTTCCAAAGAATTTTCCCTCTTTTTTTTTGTGTGGGTAACCTTTTAACATTATGTTAAGGGGGACATCTGAAAGGTCCTTTTAAAACCAAAACTAAATTTGAAGTGGGGTTTTGTCAATGTTTATTGTAATTTTGTTATCCTCATCCGGGGGTAATATTTTCTGAAATTCGGTATTTAAAAAGAAATTGGCAAGCGTGATTTGGGCTCGGGGTAGAGAAGCCCGGATGTAGTGTCATCCAAAAAATTGGGGTTTTTAAAGTAATTGGGGAAGCTTTTTGGAAGGTCATTTAGATAGGAGAAAGAAAAGGGGGGCCAAAAGGACACTTCCCCTGTGGGACCCCCAACTGAAATTTGGGTTTTTGCAGAAGATTTTGCCCCCTTTTTCCCGACACATATTGGTTTCTGTTGCTGAGGTAAACTTGAGGTAGTTGAGGGATGCCCCTTATACCATAGTTGAAAATTTTTAAAACGTGGAGCAAATCATGGTCAAACTGTATCAAAAGCTTTCGTAAGTCAAAGAAGACCCCCAGGGGGGACTTTTTTTTTCTCTATTGCAGTTTTTATATGTTTTTTACTTTGTTAAAAAAGCTCTTTTAGAAATTTTTTTGGGCCCCTAAACCAAATTGGAAAGGGGTTGAGAAAGTTTTGGGAGATAAGGAGGAGTAATTCGTTTATAAATTAAATTTTTTTGGGAAGATTTTTGAAAAGGGGGGGTAAGTTGGATTTTGGGGCCTATAGTTATTCAACTCTTTTTGGTCTCCTCCTTTGTGGACCCGGGGTGCCCCTTGCTATTTTGAGAACGTGGGGAAGGGGGAGGTTTCCCAAGGGATTTTGGGTTAAAAAAGGTTGCAATGTTTTGGTGTTTGGGATTTGGGTGACACTTTTTTGTATATAAGGGGGGGTAAGGTTTTTAAAAATCTCCTCCCTTTTGTTTTTTAGGCGTTGAAAATAAGGGAGACTTCTTTAGGGGTTGGGTCGGGCTAAAAACCAGTGTGTTCGGGAGTTCCCGGGTTTGAGGAGTCTTTTGGGTGGGGTATCTGACTTGGGTTTTTTTGGAAAGGTTTTGTCCTATTGGAGAAAAAATCTTTGGATTTCTTTTTTCCCTGTTTCTTTTGGTGGGATTTTGGGGTTCCCCTGTTTTTTGCAATTTTTATTTCGTTTTTCGTGAAATTTTTTTTTGTTCCCAGAATTTCTGATAGGGTTTTTCAGGTTTTTTTTTAATAACCCGTAAGTTGAAAAACTGTTCCAAAAATACAATTTTTTTCCCCTTCTTATCAGGCGGTTAAATTGCCCGAGTAACGTTTTTTTGGTCCTGGTTATTTTACCCATTCTGTACTTTTTTTTCATTTTGGGTTTTTTTGATTTATGGTTTTTAGAATGCTGGTTTTAGCCAGGGACTTTTCGTCTCTTTGCTGTCATCTGTTTATTTTTTTTGGGCAGTGTTTTTTTTATAAGGTTTTGGGGTTTTTTTTAGAAAATTTTTAAATACATTGGGCAAAATCTTTATGGGTTTTCCTAGCTCAGTGTGCCAGTCAATTTTTTCCCTATTGCTTTTTGTGAATTTTTAAAGGGGTTTGCCTCTTTGGTAAGCCTGAAGGTACTTTAGTAGTGTCTTGGGTATTTTAAAAAAAGGGATTTTGTTATGGGGAAAAAGTAGGGAAAGGGTCTGGGGTATTATCTGTCTTTACCCTGTTTTTTTAAAGGGGGAAAAGGTTTTTGGCCAAAAGTGGGTAAAGTAGGGAAAACAAGCCCTCTGTAACTCTTGTGGGTTTTGTTACTTTTGGTAGAAAACCCTACAGTTCCCTCCTTTGGTGTTTGGGGAATTCAGTAACGGGGGGTTTCCCGGGTCTTGCAGGGATTTTTATTGAATTTTTCCAACCGGGGAGAGTAGTAATGATCTTTGTTAAATGCGGGGCTCAGTTATAAAATTTTCCTAGTTTTTGACTAAATTGGCAAAATGTTTGACTGTGGAACCCTGTAAGGGTTTAAACAATTTTAGAGGTTTTTGTAGGTACTTTGTTTTGGGAATTTAGCTATTATATATCCCCATGTTCATCCCCTTGTGCAAGTATTGTGATACATTCAGTTGGTCTGGGGTAGTATATGCTTTTGCCACCCCTTTTTTGATCGGGCCAACAGTTTGTAGGGCCCTGTGAAAAACCAGGAAGGCATAAAAACTGTACAAACGGGTTTTTAAAGCCAAAGGTTTCAGTTATTGTAAGAGGGAAAACATATTGGCATGTAAGGATTTAGTAATGCAAGAGGTCATCGTAATGCTTGCTTAAAGATCTGAAAATTGTATTAAAATATATTTTATGTTGTTTTTTGGGCACTGAGAAGTCCCTTTAAATTGTTCTGCAGTGTGAAAATTACAGTTACTTTTTGATTCATTTAAGCCCATTAAATAAGAGGGGGGGATCGGGATAAATTTGCTGTAATAAATAAGATTTGTATTTAACCCAAAAATTTTTGAATTAAGTATAAAAAAACGAAAATTTAGTCTTAAGCTAAAAAAGCACCTGGATTTTTTAAAACAAATTAAAATAAAAAACAAGGGACAAATTTACAAATAAATTTTGGGATGATAAAATAGGGGAGTTTGGGGAAAAATGATAGTGGGAAATTACAAAAAAGGGTTAATTTTTTTAAAGTTAAAATTTTATAGTAAAAAATTTTAATAATAAAAAGGGACCAATATAGGTTGGGGTGCCCCAATAAAGTGAATAAAAAAAAGAGTTTTGGAATAAAAATGGCAAAATGTGAACTTATTCTACTTTAGCACCCAAGAATAGCACCTTGATTTTTTTAAAAAAAATTGTGAATATATAAACTAGGATAGTTAAAAAAGCTAAAATAAAGGAGAAAATATAAAAGGGCAAAATTTAAAGTAAGGGTAAAAAATTTTTAAATGGACAGATGGAGGAAAAATAATTTTAAACTTATAAAAAAAAAATAAAATTTAAAATGGATTTTGAAAATTGCTCAAAGAGTCTGGTTAAGGTTGTTGACAAATCAAAAATTAAAACCAAAAATTTAAAATTTTGCAAAAAAAATTCAAAAATTAAAGTCCCAAAAAATAATAGAAAAAAAAATAAAAATTTAAAAAATGTCTTGATTATAATATAAATTAAGAAAGGGTAGACAGGTACACAGGTACAAGGGATAATATAAAGGTTGGGGGTTGAATATAAAAACTTAAAAAATTTGGGTTTAAAAAAATTTTTATGAAAAATATAAAAAAATTTTTAATTACAAAAATAAAATTGACGGGTTAGTAAATAGGGTTTTTTAATAAAATTTTAGTAAGTAATAATGATTAAAAAAAAGTGTAAAAGTAATGGGTTTTTTTCATTCAATATTCCCTGGTAGTTATACTTGAGGTTTTTATGGCAGTACAAGGTAATTAAAGTTTTAATTTTTAGGATAGTCAAGTGGTATTAAAAAAAGGTAAAGGTAAATTTGACAAGTTTAAAGGGGTTTTTAAATGTCAAAAATGTTAAGAGTAAATTTTAAATTTTAGTAAAAATGATAATTTTTTAATTTATTTAAATAAAATTTAAAAATTGTATTTAAAAAAAATATGAGGTAGTAAAATGGGCAGAGAAAGTTATCAATTCACAAAAGTTTTTAAAGGGGAAAAATATAAAAAAACAAAATCAAAATAAGGTACTTTTGCCTTTCTATTAAAATCACAAAATTAGGTAGTTGATTATTTAAATATAAGAGATTGAAAAATTAAATTTGAACAAAAATGGGGGCAAAACTACACAAAACTACGTAGGCTTTTTTTGTTGGACATTTTTTTAAATTATTCCTGTAAGAAATTTGGAAACCCGAGAAATCGTTTATAATCATTCCGTTTGGATTTTGTACATTTGACCACATTTTTTTCCTAAATAATTTTTTCCCCTCCCGTGGGGAAAACATTGGGTATTGGGGTCAAATTAAAATTTTTCTCGCCTTTAAGGTTTTTGACTCTTAAAAAGGAGGTTTTTGGGCGTTTTTTTGGTAAGACACTCGTTTATATATACCTCTTTCTTTAAATTTAATAGATGCAATAATTAAGTCTTTTTTTCTTCATGGGGAATGGAATCAAGCATAACACTTTTTTTTACCATGGGGTCCTAGTAACCTTGGGTTTTTTTTATTTTTTGACTCTGGTACAATAAAAACTTGTTTTTGGGCCTTTAGGGTCTGCAGAGTAAATTTCTTTTCTGTTTTTTGGTTCAAAATCACTGGAAAAAATGGACTGTTTTAAATATTACCCGGGGTCCGATAGTTTATCTTGTTCAGTTTTTTCTTTTTTTGGAGAGCAAAGTAGTCACGAACTGGTTACCCAAGTTTCTCTTCCATTCTTTTTAAATGCTTCTTCAACCATGTATTAAAAAGATATTATTTTTTTGGGTATGGCTAACTATGACTGTCGGATGGTCTTTTTCACAGTTAGTCCCTTCCTGGGGTTTTAAAACTTTTTGGGGGGAAGGGCGAGGGGTTTTTTTTCGAGTTGGTCATCCAGGGTCTTTGGGTTTTCTAGCGTCTCTCGAAGATTCATATTTTTAATAACTAAGTTGGAGATGCCTGGGTTTAAAGGGAAACTGGATCGTTGGTCAAAACCTTTCCCCACTTTGGTAGGATGAATCCGGGGAAGAGAGGGGAGGGTTGGGGGTGGGGGCAGCCCGTTTGTTTTTATTGTTTTTGTGTCCCCCTTGATGGTGGTGAGTGGGGGGGTTCCGGGCCGGGGGTCCCCCTGACTACACTTGTTTTTAAAAGTTGATTTTTCGTTTTTTTTCTTACTGGCCTTGGTGCTGTTTCCTCTTAGATTTTCGCCCCATAATAATACAGGAATATTTTGTGTGTGTTTTGGTAATTTTTATTGAATCCTGAAATTTCCTACATCTTCCACAACAGTGTTCCCCTTAAAAAAACTCTTGGGAGTTGTATAAAAAGACTGTGTTTCCCGCATTTTTAAAAGTACCAGAAAAAAAACACTGTCCCCAACCTTTTAAAAAAGTACCAGAAACAAACCCTGGGGTCCAGCAGTTTTTAAAATGTACCAGAAACAAACACTGGGGGCAAAAGCTGTTCAATTTTTTTTTGGTTTTTTTTATAAAAAATTTTTAAAATTTTTTTTCCCCCTATGTACCCCTGTCTTCCCCCCCAAGAAATCTGCTACAAAAGTCATCATTTTTCCCTTTTTTTGTGGAGTTCGTCTTTTTATATATATGAAGCCCCTGAAAAGTCCACAAGAAAAAACGCAAGTACACAAAGTACACACACACACCCACACTACACACACACAACACACACACACACACACACCCCCACAGACACAAACACACACACACACCAACAAACAATTCTCCCCGTTCCAATGTGGATAATATACATGGAGAGAAATTTTGGGTTAACGCCCCCGAGGGGGCCCCCTCTGGGGACCAACCCCCAGAAAAATTTTTAAACACAATTGGCCCCCGCACACATAATACTTAATATCCAAACCCCCGTGTCACTCACAATTTTTGCAAACATTCTCATGCAAAATATGTGTACTTTCACACAGACATCATGAGACCACACCTCTCCTTTTAAGTGAATCTGCTCTATAAAATTAAGTGTGTCCCGAGGGACCCCGCGGTTCACCCCGACTAAAAAAAAATTCGGATAAAATTTCCTCCAAATTTATAACAATAATGTTACCTAGAAAAAACCACAACAAACCAAGTGTTTTCGGGTAGAACAAACCACAACATTCACAGGTTACGTTAAAAAAAACACCCACAACAACCCCAGGGGTTTCGCTAGAAACATCCACAACAATTTACAAGGGTTCGCTAGAAACATCCACAACATTCACAGTGGTTTCCCCTGGAACATCCCCCAACAAACAAGTTTACGGGTAAAAAAACCACAACTTCACAGTGGTTTTCCCCGGAATATCCCCCCACATTCACAGTGTTTAAAGCTAAAAAACATCCAAAACAAATCACAGTGTTAAGGGTAAAACATCCACAACATCCACAGTGTTACGCTAAAACATCCACAACATTTACATTTTTAGGCTAGAAACATCCAAAAACATTCACAGTGTTTTCCCCGGGAAATTCCACAACATTCACAGTGGGTTTCGGCTAAAAACAAACTTTCCCAAAATTCACAGGTTTTCTTTAAAACACTGTGGGAAAGTTGTGGGGTGTTCTTTCCCAAGAGTCCGCCTCAATATTCCCCCCCCTACCCTTCCCCACTTTCCCCCAAGGGCCTCCCCCTTTTTTCCCGGGCCATGTGTCCAGGTCCATCCGTGTCCCCCAGATTTCTCCCTTCCCCACTTTTTCCCGGGGGGGGGCTGCCTTAGCAAAACCCGTTAAACCCCCTTCTTTTCCCCGGAGTCCCCCCTCAGATATTCCCCCCCCCTTCCCACTTCCCCCAAAGGGGCTCTCCCGCCTTTTCCCAGGTCCATGCCCGGGAGTCCATCCGGTCCCCTCAGATGTTTTTCCCCTTTCCCCCCTTTCCCAGTTTCTGCCCTTTGCAACCAACATCTCCTTCTTTCCCAAGCCCGCCCGATATTCCCCCCCTTCCCCCCCCTTTCCCCCTTTCCCCCAAAGGGGCTCTCGCCCCTTTTTTCCCCGGTCCAAGTGTCCCGGGGGTCCATCCGTGGGCCCCCCAATGTTTTTCCCTTCCCCACTTTCCCCCGGGTCGCCTTACAACCATACCTTTCTTTCCCAGGGGTCCGCCTTTGGGTATTCCCCCCCCCCCCTTCCCCCCCCACTTCCCCAAGGTGCCCCTCGCCTTTTCCCCGGTCCATGTTTTCCGGGGGTCCCTCCTGTCCCCCCGATTTGTTTTTTCCCTTTCCCCCTTTCCCAGGGTCCCAAACAACCACATCTCCTTCTTTCCCAAGGGGTCCGCCTCGGATATTCCCCCCCCCCTTTTCCCCCCTTCCCCAAAGGGGCTCTCGCTTTTTCCCCGGTCCATGTGTCCGGGAGTCCCCTCCGTGCCCCCCCAGAGTTCCTTTCCCTTCCCCCACTTTTCCAATTTGCCTTTGGGAACCAGTATAAACCCTTTTTTTCCCAGGGGTCCGATTCAGGGGAATTTTCCCCCCACCTTCCCCCCTTTTTCCCCCAAAGGGGCTCTCGTCTTTCCCAGGTCCCTGTGGGCCGGGAAATCCATCCTGTCCCCTCAATGTTCTCCCCTTCCCCCCCTTTCCCAGGGCTGCCCTTAAACAAACCCGTATCTCCTTTTTTCCCCGGTGTCCGCCCCAAATTTTTCCCCCCCACTTCCCCACTTCCCCAAAAGGGGCTCTCGCCTTTTCCCCGGTCCATGTGTCCCCGGGGGTCCATCCTTGGGCCCCTCAGATTTCTCCCCTTTCCCCACTTTCCCAGGGTTGCCTTTGCAACCATAAACCCTTCTTTCCCAGGAGTCCCCCCTCAGATATTCCCCCCCCCCCGGGGGTTCCCCCCCTTTCCCCCAAGGGGGTCTCGCCTTTCCCCGTCCATGTGTCCGGGTTTCCCTCCGTGTCCCCTCAATGTTTTTCCATTCCCCACTTTTCCCCGGGGCTGCCTTAAACAACCTACCCCCCTTCTTTCCCCGGAGTCCCCCCTGAAAATTTCTCCCCCCCCTTTTTCTCCACTTCCCCAAGGTGTGTAGCCTTTCCCAGGTCCATGTGTCCGGGAGTCCATCCGTGTCCCCTCAGATGTTCTCCCTTCCCCACTTTCCCAGGGTCTGCCTTAGCAACCAGTATCTCCTTCTTTCCCAGGAGTCCGCCTCGGATATTCCCCCTTCCCCACTTCCCCAAGGTGCTCTCGCCTTTCCCAGGTCCGTGTGTCCGGGAGTCCATCCGTGTCCCCTCAGATGTTCTACCTTCCCCACTTTCCCAGGGTCTGCCTTAGCAACCAGTATCTCCTTCTTTCCCAGGAGTCCGCCTCGGATATTCCCTCCCTTCCCTTCCCCACTTCCCCAAGGTGCTCTCGCCTTTCCCAGGTCCATGTGTCAGGGAGTCCATCCGTGTCCCCTCAGATGTTCTACTTTCCCCACTTTCCCAGGGTCTGCCTTAGCAACCAGCATCTCCTTCTTTCCCAGGAGTCCGCCTCAGATATTCCCCCCCCCCTTCCCCACTTCCCCAAGGTGCTCTCGCCTTTCCCAGGTCCATGTGTCCAGGAGTCCATCCGTGTCCCCTCAGATGTTCTCCCTTCCCCACTTTCCCAGGGTCTGCCTTAGCATCCAGTATCTCCTCCTTTCCCAGGAGTCCGCCTCAGATATTCCCCCCTTCCCCTTCCCCACTTCCCCAAGGTGTTCTCGCCTTTCCCAGGTCCATGTGTCCGGGAGTCCATCCGTGTCCCCTCAGATGTTCTCCCTTCCCCACTTCCCAGGGTTGCCTAGCCCCAAACCCTT
>NW_026508599.1:0-14969 GCF_026875155.1 Cherax quadricarinatus
TTCCTTTTTTTTTTTTTTACTGTACTCGCTTCTGTGTTAATGTACTATACTGGTCTTCTGTGCTATTTTGCTGTCTGGTCTTCTGTGTTACTCTACTGTATTGATCTTCTGTGTTTTTGTACTGTACTGGTCTTGTGTGTTTTGAAGACCAGTACAGTACAATAACACAGAAGTCCAATACAGTAGAGTAACACAGAAGACCAATACAGTACAGTAACACAGAAGACCAGTACAGTGCAATGTGTTACTGTACTGTATTGTTCTTCTGTGTTACTCTACTGTATTGGACTTCTGTGTTATTGTACTGTACTGGTCTTCTGTGTTACTGTACTGTATTGGTCTTCTGTGTTACTGTACTGTACTGGTCTTCTGTGTTATTGCACCATACTGGTCCTCTGTGTTAAAGTGCTATAATGGTCTTCTGTATTATTGTAGTATACTGGTGCTCTCTGTTATTATACTGTACAGCTCTTCTGAGTTATTGTAGTGTACTGGTTTTGTGTTATTGTACTGAACTGGTCTTGTGTTTTATATTTTGTACTGTACTCGTTCTGTGTTACTGTACTGTACTGGTCTTCTTCGTTATTTGTACTATACTGGCTTTGTGTGTAATTACATTGTACTGCTATTCTCTATTATTGATTTGTATTGATCTTGTGTGTTATTTTACTGTACTTGTCTTCTGTGTTATTACACCGTACTGATCTTCTGTGTCATTGTACTGTACTGGTCATCTGTGTTATTGTACTCTAATGGTCTTCTATGTTACTGTACTGTACTGGTTCTCTGTGTTATAGTACCATTATGGTCTTCTGTATTATTGTAGTATACTGGCCCTGTGTGCTATTATACTGTACAGCTCTTCTGTGTTATTGTACTGTAGTGGTCTTGTGTTATTGTAGTGTACAGCTCTTCTCTGTTATTGTACTGCACTGGACTCCCGTGTTATTGTACTGTAATTGTCCTCTATGTTATGGAACCGTACTGGTCTTCTGTGCTATTGTAGTGTACTGGTCGTCTGTGTTATTGTACTGTACTGTTCATTTGCGTTATTGTACTGTACAGGTCTTCCGAGTTATCGTACCGTACTGGTCTTTTGTGTTATTGTAATGTTCTGGTCTTTTGTGTTATTGTACTGTATTGGTCTTCTGTATTATTGTACTGTACTCGTCTTGTGTGTTATTGTAATGTTCTCGTCTTGTATGTTATTGTTCTGTACTTGTCTTCTTTGTTGTTGTACTATAATAGTCTTCTGTTTTATTGTACTGTACAGGTCTTCTGTGTTACTTGTACTATACTGCCCTGTGTGTTATTACACTGTACTGCTCTTCTGTGTTATTGAACTGAATTGGTCTTGTGTGTTATTATACTGTACTTGTCTTCAGTGTTATTGTACTGTACTGGTCTTCTGTGTTATTGTACTGTTCTGGTCTTGAGTGTTGTTGTCCTACTCTGGTCTTGCGTGCTATAGTGCTGTATTGGTCTTCTGTGTTTTTGTACTGTACTCGCCTTCTGTGTTAATGCTCTATACTGGTCTTCTGTGCTATTTTGGTGTCTGGTCTTCTGTGTTACTGTGCAGTATTGGTCTTCTGTGTTACTGTACTGTATTGGTCTTCTGTGTTATTGTACTGTACTGGTCTTCTGTGCTATTGTAGTGTACTGGTCTATTGTGTTACTGTTCTGTACTCGTCTTGTGTGTTTCTGTAATGTTTCTTCTTGTATGTTATTGTACTGTACTGTTCTTCTGTGTTGTTGTACTGTAATGGTCTTCTGTGTTATTTGTACTATACTGCCTTGTGTGTTATTACACTGTACTGCTCTTCTGTGTTATTGAACTGAATTGGTCTTGTGTGTTATTATACCGTACTTGTCTTCAGTGTTATTGTACTGTACTGGTCTTCTGTGTTATTGTCCTGTTCTGGTCTTGCGTGTTACACTACTGTACTAGTCGTCTGTGTTTTTGTACTGTACTCTCCTTCTGTGTTAATGTACTATACTGGTTTTCTGTGTTATTGTACTGTACTGGTCTTCTCTGTTATTGTACTGTACTGGTCCTCTGTGTTATTATACTGTACAGCTCTTCTGAGTTATTGTACTGTACTGGTTTTGTGTTATTGTTCTGAACTGGTCTTTTGTTGTTGTACTGTACTGGTCTTGTGTTATGTACTGTACTCGTCCTGTGTTACTGTACTGTACTGGTCTTCTGTGTTATTGTACTATACCTGCACTCTGTGTTATTAAACTGTACAGCTCTTCTCTGTTATTTTATTGCATTGGTCTTGTGTGTCATTGTACTGTAATTGTCCTCTATGTTATTGAACTGTACTGGTCTTCTGTGTTTTTGTAGTATACTGTCCTTCTGTATTATTGTACTGTACTGGTCATCTGTCTTATTGTTCTGTAGTGGTCATGTGTGTTATTGTACTTATCTCGTCTTATGTGATATTGTAATGTACTGGTCTTCTGTGTTATTGAACTGTACTGGTCGTCTGTGTTATTGTACTGTACTGGTCGTCTATGTTATTGTACTGTACAGGTCTCCGCTTTATCGTACCGTACTGCTCTTTTGTGTTATTGTACTGTATTGAACTTGTATGTAATTATACTGTACTGGTCTTCTGTGTTATTGTACTGTATTGGTCTTCTTGTTATTCTATTTTTACGGGGCCTGTGGTTATTGTCTGTACTGCTTTTCTTGTTATTTAAAATAACTGGCCCTGTGTGTTATCATCTTTTACTGCTCTTCTTTTTTTTGTACTCTGTTGGGCTTCTGTGTTTTGACTGTTTTTGGCCTCTTGGGATGGTATGTACTGTTTTTGTTATGGACTGCTAGGTCATGTGTCTCTTTACTGTACCTTTCTGTTTTTATTGTACTGATCTTGTCTGTCTTATTGTACTGTACTGGCCTTTGTTTTTTGTACTGTACTGGTTTTTTGAGTTATTGTACTGCACTTGTCCGTGTTATTATAGTTTTTTGATCCCCGTTTTTTTGTACTATACTGGCACTGTGTGTTATTTTTAAATTACTTTCTTTTGTGTTTTTTGTTCTCCCCAAATTTTGAGTGTTTTTGTTGTAGTGGGCTTCCCTGTTATTGTCTCTACTCCTCTTCCCGTTATTGTACGTACTGGTCTTCTGTGTTTTTTGTACTGTACTGCCTTTTGTGTTAAAATACTGTTTTGATCTTAGTGTTATTGCTCTGTTTGACTTGTATTTTAAAATACTGTAGGTCTTCTGTTTTATTTTACTGTACTCGTCCTATATTTTTTGTACGTACCATTTTTCTGTGTTTTTCGTACTTTTTTGGGCCTCGTGTTTTTTGCACTGTTTCTGCTTGTTGTTTTTGTTTTGTACTGGTCTTTAGTGTTATTTACGCTCTGGCTTGTGTGTTATTGTACTGCTCTGGGTTGTGTGTTATTTTACTTTCTGGGGTTCTTTTGTTATTGTAATTTTCGTTCTCCTGTTGTTTAATTAACACTGTCATCCTTGGGTATTTTTTAGGAAACGTTTTGCCACACATGGCTTCATCATCCCCCCAAAAAAGAAACTTAAAGAACAGAGGAAAGAGGTAATCAGTCCCCCACCTTGAGTCGTGGGGTCTCCCCTCAAACTTAATGAATCGGAATAGCGGAGAAACACTTATAACCCTAGGCAGGGGAGGTGCAGCACGTAGGTGGTGTCACAATTTTTTCCAATGTGGGAAGCGGTCGTGGGGAAGGTTTTGCAAGTAAGAATTACCCAATATTTGGATCTTAATACTTGGGAAATTTTTCACTTTCCAAAAAAAAATTTTGGGCCCCGACCTACTTTCCACATGGACAAATGTGACACCACCCACGACGCTGCCCCCACCTGCCTACGGGTTTTTAAGCTGCTTCCCGCTCATATACCGATCTATTTAAGACTGATGGACGCCACGTCGACCCAAGGGGAGGGGCTGATTACCTCATTCCCCCTTCTTTAAGTTTCTCCTTTGATGGACTGGGGAAGCCACTGGGGCAACGTTTTCCCCCAATAAAGATACCCAAGAGTTCACAGTGTCTAATTCAACAAACATTCGGTTCTCTGAACTTCATCAAAAAAACTGTTCTCCTGTGTTATTGTACTGTTCTGGTCTTCTTTGTTATTCTTCTGCACTGGTCTTCTGTGTTATTGTTCCGTACTGGACTTCTGTGTTGTTGTACTGTATAGATCCTCAGTGTTATTGTACTGTACTTGTCTTCTGTATTTTTGTACAGTACTGGTCTTTGGTGTTCCTGTACTGTACTGATCTTCTGTGTTATTATACTGCATTGGTCTTCTATGTTACTGTACTGTACTGGTCTTCTATGTTACTGTACTGTACTGGTCTTCTGTGTTACTGTACTGTACTGGTCTTCTGCGTTACTGTACTGTATTGTACGCGTCTTCTGTGTTTTTCTTCTGTACTGTACTGGTCTTCCGTGTTATTTTAGAGTACTGGTCGTCTGTGTTATTGTACTGTACTGTTCCTCTGTGTTAAATTACTGTACTGGTCTTCTGTGTTATTGTACTGTGCTGGTCCTCTGTTTTTTTTCTGTTTTGTACTGGTTTTCTGTGCTACTGTACTGTACTGGTCTTCTGTGTTACTCTACTGTACTATGCTGGTGTTCTGTGTCACCGTACTGTTCTGGTGTTCTTTGTTACAGTACTGTACTGGTATTCTGTGTTGCTGTAATCTACTGGTCTTCTATGTTATTGTATTTGTACTAGACTTCTGTGTTATTGTACTGTACTGCTCTTTTATGTTATTGTACTGTTCTGGTCTTGTGTGTTATTGTACTGTTCTCGTCATGAGTCTTGCCTTCTGTGTTATTGTATTGTACTGATCTTCTGTGTTATTATACTGTACCGAACTTCTGTGTTACTGTTCAGTATTGGTGTTTTGTGTTACTGCACTGTACTGGTCTTCTCTATACTGCACTGTACCTTACTCTAATGGTTTTCTGTGTTACTCTACTGTACTGATCTTCTGTATTGTTGTACTGTAGTGTAATATACTGGTCTTCTGTGTTACTCTACTGTACTAGCCTTCTGTGTTATTTCGCTGTACTGGTCTTCTGTGTTATTTTACTGTACTGCACTGGTTTTCAGTGTTACTGTGCTGTCCTGTACTGTACCGGTCTTTTGTGTTATTTTACTGTACTGCACTGGTTTTCAGTGTTACTGTGCTGTCCTGTACTGTACCGGTCTTTTGTGTTACTGTACTGTAATGGTGTATGTATTAGTGTACCGTACTGGTCTTCTGTGTTAATGTACTGTACCGGTTTTCTGTGTTATTGTACTGTACAGTACTGGTCTTTTGTGTTATTGTACTGTATTGATCTTCTGTGTTAATGTACTCTACTGGTCTTCTGTGTTATTGTACTGTTCTGGTCTTCTGTGTTAATGTACTGTACTGGTCTTCTGTGTTATTGCACTGTACTGATTTTCTGTGTTATTGCACTGTACTGATCTTCTGTGTTATTGCACTGTACTGATCTGTGTTGTTGTACTGTTCTGGTCTTCTGTGTTCATGTACTCTACTGGTCTTCTGTGTTAATGTACTGTACTGGTCTTCTGTGTTATTGCACTGTACTGGTCTTCTGTGTTATTGTACTGTTCTGGTCTTCTGTGTTAATGTACTGTACTGGTCTTCTGTGTTATTGCACTGTACTGGTCTTCTGTGTTATTGTACTGTTCTGGTCTTCTGTGTTAATGTACTGTACTGGTCTTCTGTGTTAACGTACTGTACTGATCTTCTGTGTTATTGTACTGTACTGATCTTCTGTGTTATTGTACTGTTCTGGTCTTCTGTGTTAATGTACTGTACTGATCTTCTGTGTTAATGTACTGTACTGATCTTCTGTGTTATTGTACTGTTCTGGTCTTCTGTGTTAATGTACTGTTCTGATCTTCTGTGTTATTGTACTGTTCTGGTCATCTGTGTTAATGTACTGTACTGATCTTCTGTGTTATTGTACTGTTCTGGTCTTCTGTGTTAATGTACTGTACTGATCTTCTGTGTTATTGTACTGTTCTGGTCTTCTGTGTTAATGTACTGTACTGATCTTCTGTGTTAATGTACTGTACTGATCTTCTGTGTTATTGTACTGTACTGGTCTTCTGTGTTATTGTACTGTACTGGTCTTCTGTGTTATTGTACTGTACTGGTCTTCTGTGTTGCAACACTGATATTTTGTTAACTTCTCTGTTGTTTTATGTTAAATGCTGTTTCATGTGTTTTTGTGCTTTTTTATGTGTCACTATACTGTTTTATGTCTTAATTTACTGTTTTAACTGTTACTATAATATTTTGTGTCACTATACTGCTTTACTGTTACACTGTTTTATGGGTTACTTTTTTGTTTTGTGTGTTACTAAATTGTTTTATGTATTTCTATAATACCAGTAGACTTGTTTCATGTTATAAGTATCAAGCAGATCGCTGCCTAAAGTCTTTACCAACAGAGTCCTGCCAGCACTCTATTTCCAGCAAAAACCTACTAGAGGTCTTCTACCAGCACTCTATTTCCAACTGAAACCTTCCAGAGGTCTTCAACCAGCACTCTATTTCCAACAGAAACCTACCAGAGGTCTTCTACCAGCACTCTATTTCCAGGAGAAACCTTCTAGAGGTCTTCTACCAGCACTCTTTTTCCAGCAGAAACCTACCAGAGGACTTCTACCAGCGCTCTATTTCCAACAGAAACCTACCAGAGGTCTTCTACCAGCGCTCTGTTTCCAACAGTAACCTACCAGAGGTCTTCGACCAACACTCTATTTCCAGCAGAGTCAGTACCAGTACAGTACAATAACACAGAAGTCCAATACAGTAGAATAACACACAATGCCAGTACAGTGCAATAACACACAAAACAGAAATACAAAAACACAGAACCAGTAAAGAACAATAACAAGAAAACCAGGGACAGTAAAAAACCCACAGTACAATAAAACAGAAAACCGTATGTACAATAACAGAACGACCATACATGTAATACGGAGAAAAACTACATTACAAAAACACAAAAAATCAAAACAGATAATGATACTGAAGACCAGTACAACAATAACACGAAAACCCCGGGAAAGATTTAAAAACACGGGAAAACCAATATAGTGCAATACCACTAGAAGTACAAAAACAAAAACCAGAAAACCAGCACAGTACAAAAACACAGAAAAACAGTAAAGTACAATAACCAGAAGCCAGTTCAGTACAAAAACACGAAGGCAGATCGGTAAAGTAACAGAGGGCCGTATAGTACAAGAAAACAGGGACAAGTACAGTGCAATAACACGGGGACCCAAAAAAGTCGATAACACAAAAGAATGGTACAGTCAAAAATTTAAAGGGCAGTACAGTAAAAATAAACAGAAGACCCTACAGTATAATTAATCAATTCAATACATACAATAAACAAAAGAGCAGAGGTACGATAAAAACGGAGACCCGTACAGTACAATAACATAGACACCCGTCAGTACAAAAACACAGACGACCATAAGTTTTAAAAACCAGAAACCTACAACAATAACACTAAACGAGATAAGTACAATAACACCATCCACTACAGAACAAAAGACAATGCCCGTACAGTACAAAATACAGAAGGCATAACTACAAAAAACGAAGACCATCAGTTTAATAACATAGAGGACAATTTACAGTACAAAGCACACAAGACCCAAAAAAATAAAATAACAAAGGGAAAAAGTACAGTTTAATAACACGATCGGGATAGTACAATAACACAGAAAAACCAGTACATACAGGAACCAGGACATACCTACTAAAAAAGACCATACAGTACAACAACAAAGACCAGTTCAGAACAATAACACAAAACCATACAGTACAATAAAATCAGAAGAGCTGACGTTAATAAAACGAGACCAGTACAGTACAATAAAAAGGGAAAACCAGTACAGTACAAAATACAGAAAAACCTTTTATACATTTAAAACAGAAGGAGAGTACAGTACATAAACACAGAAGACTAGTACAGATGTAAAAACTCAAGACCAAACGTACAATAACACAGAAACCCTGCAGTACAATAACACTGAAACAAGGGTATAAAAACACACAAGACCAATTAGTTCAATAACACAAAGACAGTACAGTGTAATAAAAACCCAAAAGGGATATAGTACAAATAACACAGAAGACCATTACAGTACAACAACACAGAAAAAAGTACAGTACAAAAAAATACAAGACGAAACATTCAGAAACACACAAAACAGTACAGAAAGTAAAACACAATAGACCTACACTACAATGCACAGAAACCAGTACGACAAAAACAAGAAGACCAATACAGTAACAGAACACAGAAGACCCAAAACTGCACAAACACAAACCAGACACCAAAAAAGCACAGAAACCAGTATAGAGCATTAAACACAAAGGCGAGTAAGTAAAAAACACGAAGCCAATACACACTATAGCACGCAAGACAGAGTAGGGCAACAACACTCAAGACCAGAACGTACAATAAAAGAAACCAGTACAGTACAATAAAACTAAGACAATACAGTATAATAACACCAAGCCAATTCATTTTTAAAAAACAGAAGAGCATACAGTGTAATAACACACAGGGCAATAGGGACAATACCCAGAAACCTTACATACAATAAAAAGAAGACATTATAGACAACACAAAAAGACAAATACAGAACAAAAACATACAAGACAGAAACATTACAATAAACCAAGACGGGTTCGTACAATAATAAAAGAAGACCAATACATACAATAACACAAAAAACCAAACATTCAATAACAAAAGACCATACGGTACGATAAACCCCGGAAGACCTGTACAGTACAAAACGCAAATTTAACTACATACAATAAAAAACGACCCTACACTAAATAGCACGAAGACCATACTTCCATAACATAGAGGACAATTTCAGTACAATAAACGGGATCCATGCAGTACAATACAGAAAACTTTTCACTACAATAACACAAGACCATACAGTACAAAACACAGAAGAGCTGTACGTATAAAGCAACAGGGCCCTTTTCTACAATAAAAACAAGACCATAATGGTACTATAACACAGAGAACCATACAGACAGAACATAGAAAAACCCTTAGAGTACAATAACCCAGATGACCGTACTTTCAATGACACAGAAGATCAAACGGTGTTAAAAAAAAAAAGACAAGTCATAAAATAACACACAAGATAAAACAAATCAAAAATAGGAATGCAGTACAAGTAAAATTTCAACAAAGCCAGTATAGTACAAAAAACGAAGAAGACCATCAGTACATAACACAGAACGATACAGTACAAAAAATAAAACACAAGACCCCTTCAGTACAATAACACAAAACCCTACCTACAATAATCAGAAAACTGTACATTTAATAACAGAGAGCACCAGTTACTACAAAAATAAGAACAATTTTAACACTTTAACACAGAGGCCAGTATGGTGCAATAACACGAAACCATAATTTCAGTAAAACAGAAACCAATACAGTACAAACACAGAAACCAGTACAACAAAAACACAGAATCCAATACAGTGATAAACAGAAAAAAATACAGTACTAAAAACATTGCATGTCGGTCTTCTGTGTTACGTACTGTATTGGTCTTCTGTGTTTCCAATGTATTGGACTTTGTGTTATTTTTACTTACTGGGCTTTAACCAAAAAGACCCTACGTACAAAAACACAGAAGATCAATACAGTAGGTAACACAGAAGCCCAAAACCAAAAAAGCACGAAGACCGTAAGTACATTAACACGAAGGCGAGACATAAAAAAAAAACAGAAGACCCCGAAAAGTACTATAAAAACGCAAAACCAAACAGGAAATAACACAGAAGACCGTGCGACAATAACACGAAGACAAATACAGTTAAAAACACACAAGACCCAAATTAGTTCAAAAAAAAACACAGAAGAGCAGTACAGTGAGTAACACACAAGGCATATAATACAAGTAACACAGAAAACCTGTACATCAATAACACACAAGACGAGTACAGAACGAAAAACCATAGACCCACCGTCAATAAAACGAAGACCAATAAGTACAATAACACAAAAACCCGAACAGACAATAAAAACAAAAGACCGTAGGTACGATAACCGAAACCTGACAGTAAAAAGACACAAAATGAACGTACGTACAATAACACTCACACCATACAGTACAAAACACGAAGACCAGATATTACAAAACACACAAACGAGATCAGACAATAAAAGGAAAGGCCCGACAGTACAATAACAAGAAGACCATACAGTTCATAAAAAGGGACAATTACATCAATAACACAGAAGACCAGTACAGTCAATAAACAGAAGATCAAAACAGTACAGTAACACAGAAGACCCGATAGAACATTAAAAACAGAAGGAAGAAACACTATCCAAAAGCAAGACCAGACAGACAATAACACCAAGACCAGAAAAGACAATAAATGAAGACCCGCACACTACAATAAACAAAAAGGGAGTACAGTTCCAAAAATAGAAACAAATTACATACATAACACAAAACCCAAATTTAGTTTCCAAAAAACAGAAGAGCAGACAGTGTAATAACCCAAGGCAGTATATACAAATAAAAAAAATAAACCCTTACAGCAAAAAACAAGAAGACCGTAAGAAAATAAAACAAAAGACCGAACAGTAAAATAGCAAAAAAAACAGTAGGACGATAACTCCAAAACCCGTACGTACAAAAACACTAAAACAAGTACGGGTTTAAAAACATAAGGACCAGTACGTCCCAAAATTGACAAGGGGCCAAACGTACAAAACACAAACAGCTCTACAGATAATAACACACAGGGCCAGTATTACAATAACGCAGAGGACCAGTACGTACAATAACACAGAAACCATGATAAAAATAAAAAACAGAAGACCAGCAAGTACAAAAACCAGAAAACCCGTGCAGTACAAAAACACAGAAGACCATACATACAAAACACAAAGACCCCTTCAGTACAAAACACAAAACCAGTCAGTACAATAACCAAAACAACCAATAAGTAAAAAAAACAAGAAGAAGTACAGACAATAAACAGAAACCCTGCAGTAAAATAACAAGAGGGACCATTACGTACAAAAACACACAAAACCAAAACCCGTACAATAACACACAAGACCAATCTCAAAACACAGAAGACCATCGTAAATAAGCAGGAACCAGAATTCAATAACTAAAGACCCCAAAAAGTAAAAACAAAAAAGACCGACATACAATAACTCACAAAGCAATTCAAAACAATAACCAGAAAGCTGACAGTTAATAACAACACTGCCAAAAAAGTTCAATAACCAAAAGACCAAAGAGAACAATAACACAGAGAACTTGTACATTAAAAAACACAAAAGGCCAGTACGTACAATAACACAGAAGGCCATACGACAATAACACAGAAACCAGAATAGTACTTTAAACACAAAAGGCCATACATACAACAACCAGAAAACATACAGTACAATAACACAAAGCCCCAAAAATACAATAACACAGAAGACCAAACAAAAAAAAACTGAAAACAGTACAATGACAGGGAAAACCAGAACATACAATAACACAAAGACCACACAGTACAAAAACACAAAGACCAGTACGTACAATAACACACACACCAGTGTATTTGCAATAACACAAAAGACAAGTACAGTACAATAACACAGAAGACCAGTACAGTAAAATAATACAGCAACCAACAGTACAAAAACACAAAAGACCAAACATACAATAACACAGAAGACCGACAGTCCCAAAAAAAAGAAGACCAGAACGTACAAAAACACAGAAACCATACATACAAAAACACAGAAGCCCCAAACAGTAGAATAACAAAAAAGACAATACAGAGAAAAAACACACAAGACAGTACAGTACAAAACATCGGGGACCCTACAGTACAAAACACACAAGACAAAGAGAACAAAACACAGAAGAGCAAAAAGACAATAACACGACGACCCAGTACAGAACAATAACACAGAAAGCATAAAGTACAATAAAAACAGACGACCAACACTATGGGGGAGGATTGGCATGGGAAAACCCCACACACTTAAAACAACGGAATAGCCCCACTCCATAAAGGTGGCAGCAAAGCATTAGCTGAAATAGCCCAATAGCCGACGTCCCAATCAAAAAAATCTTTGAAAGATGCAAGAAGCAGATTGCAAATCACCTGGATTCCCAAAATCGCACAACCCAGGGCAAAAAAGGTTCAGGGCAGGCCCGCTCCTGCCTCTCACAACACGGATCACTATGACAGGCCTTGATCACGGGAAGAAAATCAGAATGCAGATATAAATCCAGACTTTGCAAAAGTTTTGCCAAATGCGACATGGGGTAATAGCCCAAAAAACGTCAAAGGATAACTGGGGAAAATGGGGGATGGATCTTTATCTTCCAACAAATCGAACACAAGAGTATGGGGCAACAATTAAAAACGGGGGCTGCCATAGGAAAGCCTTTTTCCAAAGGCACAGTACTCGCCCCCACTTATTCCTTTATCCTCATACAGACATAAACAAGATAAACACCACAGCACCCTATCATCCTTTCGGATGATACTAGACCGCAGAGGCCACTGCTGAGGGCGGTTTCCTCCAAAAGTATAAACAAAGTTTTTCCAGTGGGCAACGGGAAACAACATAAGTTTAATGAGGACAAATTCCAACTCTCCGTTTTGGAAAACTGGGGGAGTAATAAATAAACAAGTTACTACGACTCCGGCCATACAATAAGCGGGGAAAAAAAAGTAAGGGCCTGGGGGTAGTAATGTCTGAGATCCACTTTCAAAGGGTCACACAGTCCACGATCGCACGTGCAAAGAAAATGAAAGGATAAAAAGAGAACTTTAAAACAGAATGCCAAGCCCAGATATCCTTTCAAAAACACTTGTTCTCTCTAGGGTGAATACGCTGAAAATTAACATCTCCATTCAAAGCAGGGAAATCGCAGATCTAGAGTGTACGAGTCCTTTAAAAGCAGTATAAGTTTTTGTCAAGCACCTTAAAACTGGGGAAAGCTTGGAACAATTGCTTGTACCGTTGGAACGCAGGGGGGAAGATAACATAATCTACACCCCGGAAAATTTTGGAAGGAAGGTCCCAAATCTGCACACCCGAAAACACTCCCACGAAAGTAAAAACTGGGGAGGCGAGCAAAATGCCCCCAATAAAAAGTAGGGCGCCATTGGTACTCTAAGGGAAAACACCATAAGTGCCGGGGCCCAAAACTGTTCAACACCTCCCACAAGCATTGGGGGAATTTCCAAAAACCCCTGGCTTTTCCTTTAAGAAGGCTGGGCAATACCTAAAGCATGCCGGATCAGCCGGCTTGGGCTCGTACGTTGGGCTGCTGCGGCCCAGTAACACCAGTTACAGGCCCGATCCATCGGGGGCCGGTCATGGGGCCGGGCCGCGGGGGGGGTTGAAACCCCGGAAAACCTCCAGGAACCTCCAGGTATGGGAAAGTATCCTTTTGTTCAGGGGAAACCCTAACTGGTGAAAAGTTGAGGTCAAACAAATTCGCCGTTTTTCCCCCTTTTTTTTTATTTTTTTTTTTTTTTTGATATTTTACTGTATATAAATTTTACATGCTTTCCCAAAAGAAACTAATAGGTATTACCTGGCCCAAGACCACACCTTAAAATTTTTGAAGTCTTTCGAAAAATGCAAACGAAAATATTATAATATTTAACGTTAATACAAAATTTTACTCAAATTTACACAGAAAATTGTCAAATTTGCCTCGACACTTTTGAAGCTCACTCTCCCCCAGCGTCGAATTTTTTGGATCATTTTTGGAACATTTAAAGACTGTGCCACAGAGGATTTCGGAAGTTATCCCAGCCAGTCAAGGAATGTGTTCAACAACTTTGGTTATAGGGCACTTAAGTGCGCCTCTTATTGCAGAAATTTGGTTCTTGTTATTGTACACAAGTGTTGAAAATTTGTCGATTGAATCAGACGTTCTGAAGTTATGAGCAAAATATAATCTTCAAGATGGAAGGAAATTTGTTATAAAACCAGGTGACCTCTTGAAGTGACCCCTACAAGGCACCTGCTATTACTAATACTACTACTACTACGACTACTACAACTACTACTACTACTACTACTACTACTAATAATAATAAAATAATAATAATAATAATAGAAAGAAGATGAGAATATAATGCTTTGGACGAGCAATGAAGATGATAATTATTTATATCAAATTTACCACACACACACACACACACACACACACAAACGCAAACACACACACGTACACACACACACATACACACACACACATACACACGTACACACACATACACACACACACACACACACATATGCATAGCAACCATTATGAAAGAATAACTTTCGTCACTTCTCACATTCCAACATTCCCAGTTTTCTCGTCCTGGTATGGCCATTTAATTTCTCGCCAATATGTTTTCCCTTTTGGCCTCCCGAATTTTTTCCTGATGTCTTTTTAGGGGTCCAAGAATTTGTTTTTACTCTGGGCCTCCCCAGTTTTCTCTTGTTCTTCATATTATTACAATAAATATTATTGTTGTTAATATTTGTATTCTTACAGTAATGCTTTTTAATCCCTATTTGTATTTACTATTTCTATTATTGTCGTCTAATCTTTTAATCTCATTTATCCATGTTTTTCTTCCTGAGGTGATAACTTCCGGACATCTCTATTCCATTAGCTCTTCCTTTAACTGTTCGCCGGTGAAGATAAATGACAAACCTAACCAATCATTATCTGCCAAAGAGAGCTGTTGTTCGTTTTGGGTTTTCCTCAATTTTTCGTCCTTTGGAGTATAAGAAAACTTCGAATTATTAACCTCGACTGGTTAATAAAACAGGACAATCCAAGAAGGTTTTAAGCATGTAACTTATTTCCCTTGGGCCCCTTAGGGCCTCCTAAGATGCAAACCACCAGAGCC
>NW_026508600.1:0-14636 GCF_026875155.1 Cherax quadricarinatus
TAAAAAAAGTTTTTCCCTTTTGTCTTATCTACAAAGGGGTTCAAACTTTGTCACTTCTTCCGTATTAACTTTCAAAAAGGGTTATCCTCAAAATTGTATAAAAAAAATAATTTCAATTTCGTTTAATAAGAATTTTTTTTTTTTTTTAAATCCCCGTTTTCCACAAACGAGGGGAGGTAAAAAGAAAAGCATTTTAAAATCAAGATTCTTTTCCATCCCCATTTTTCCGAGTCGTGCTTCTTTAAGTTAAAAAAGGGGCAAAAAATCAACAGGACTCAATCCGCTTGTCGGTTTCCCCGTACCCTTCATGAATGTTCTTTGCTCCACCCAACACCACTCAAGCATAAAAATAATTTGTCTCCATTTCTCTCCACGCTTGCGGGTGTTCAAAGCCCTTCACACAAAACCTTTTTTACCCTTCCCTCAAACCTTCCTTAGACGCCCCCTAACCCCCCTTTCCTTCCATTACAGTTTTTATACCCCTCTAAATCATTGTTTTTGTTTCACCCTCTTTAAATGCTAAACCACTTCAACAACCCCTCCCGCCATCTAGTAATACTTTTAGAAACCCTGCACCGTCTTCTGATCCTGACGCAAAACAAATTTGCTTTGCATTATTTTCTCACGTCATTGCCCTCAGACACACTGCACAAACCTCCACCTTTCCCTTTTGCAATTTTCACCACCTCTTCATAAACCATTGGGAGCGCTGTACAACTACACTCTCATCAATTCCCCTTTTTTCATCCAGGACTGCTGATAATTCGTCTCCCAAATATTTGAACACTTCCCCTCTTCTATACTCCCTCCCTCCAACTGATACAAATTTTTTCATTACGAAAATTTTTTGTTGTTCCCATTACCTTGCTGTTTTTTATGTTCAATACTAATTCCTTCTTTTTCACCCCTTTTCAAAGTCGTTCCCCAAAACCTCTGAAACCCTTTTTAGAATCTCCCATGAACAAAGTTCACACAAAACAACTGGGGCACTCCCACTTTGTGTTAGATTCTTTCTCTTTTAAATCCCACCCCCTTTTGCCAACACCCAGCATTTACTTCTCTTAAAACCCCCATCTATAAATAATAAACAACAATGGTGAATCACGCTACCTGTCTAAACCTACTTTTATTGGAAAAAATCCCCTCGTAAAAATCTTAACTGCAGGTCAACACATTTTCTTAGACCACTTTCACACCACCCAAAAATTTTAAACCCACATAATCCTTAAATTTTATAATTTATATTCCCCTTCCTCTCCAAAACTGATCCTTCAACATTATTGCTACCCCTTCCCTTCTCAAACCTTCAGATTCCCTCCTTAACCCCTTTTAAAACCCCCCTACCCCCCCTTCATCTTGTTTCGTTTAGGGCCAGGAAAACCAATTTCTTTTTCATTCATAACATTAGCAACTTTTCTTTCTTTTCCCATCCGCACTACATCCAAGTACATTCAAACACCCCAATTTTATAAAGTTTTTCTTTTCCTTTTTTTTAGTTTTTTTTATACAGGAAAGGGAACTACCATTGCCCCGGCATTTAGTCACCTCCTACGACACCATAGTTTTACGGGGAAGAATTCTGTCCACTTCCCATTGAATAAGCAGAAAAAACAAAGCAAAAACTAAAAACAAACAGAAAAAAACCCAAGGATAATATAACAGCGTGTAGTGTGCCCAATTACAGGCTTGTTTTCACACCATTGTTATACTGTAAAAAAAATAATAATAATAATAAAATAATAAAAATAATAAAAAAAAATAATAAAATGGATAACTAAAAAAAGGGTACCTCCTACAAAGATACTTAAATTTATCCGAGAAAGGGATCCAGTGTCTCAAAACCGAATGCATGTTTTTAAGAAAAAAAATTGCCCCACTGTCAGCCCAGAATTATCTCTGAGTTACCAGACCTTCCCACTTGGGGGCATTTGTTCGTCTTTAAGGTCCACCCACCCACTTACTGTTTTTTTTGATGCTTCCCCCCAGGTTCATTGCCAGGAGTCCACTGTGTCCCCTCAATTTTCTCCCTTCCCCACTTCCCCCAAAGTTTTGCCTCAACAGCATACCCGTTTTTCCCGGGCCCACTGTCTAGGAGTCCCTCTGTTCGCCTTCAGATTTTCCCCCTTTCCCACTTCCCCGGGGGTACCCCCTCGCCTTCCCCAGGTCCATATGCCCAGGAATCCCCCGGGGGGCCCCCGGAGTCTCCTCGCTCTTTTCCTTTTTGGATACTTCCAATCTCAGCCTTCCCCGGTTAGTATCCCGAAGCGCTCAGCCCCCTCGTGTCTAGCTAGATAGAACGAGGTCTGTCTAGCGGCTACGTAAGACTGCCCCAGGTGGGGGGAATTACTGGAGGGACACACAAAAAACTGGTCCAGAAAATTATACCACCAAGACACCTGGAACAGTAAGTCAGCCAACGCAGCCAAGCCCCGTCCAGTTCCCCAAAAAGGTCAGGCCTTAAATGAAAATTTGGGGTTCTATTATTTTCATACAATTCATAAACATTAAATATGTTTTTTTTTGACTAATAAGCAGTTTAATCATTTTGAATGTTTTATTGTTGTTGATGATGTTGGTGTTTTAATAGCGTCCACTTCCCCACAACTGTAACAATCACTTTATCTATTTTTTTGGTTTTTATTCGGGGAAAATTACATTTTTCTTTAATATGTTATAAGTTGTGTAACTTTTTTTACAATACCTGTTCCTAAGTAAACTTTCTTAACTTACACTCAACTTACACTTAACTTACATTTAAAACTTAACTTTACATCATTCGCTTTCCGCAAACGAAGCTTGTGGGTTTACCATCATTCAAAACACGCACAAAACTCGCACAGATGTACAAAACACACACACCAACAAAAACACACACACAACAAGTTTTTATGACATACGAATAACTGAGGGGTAAGAACTCTTAAGTGCCCTTGCCCCAATAAAAGACGAGGGGACCGGACATCCCCCCAGGGGTCCTTAGAGAAGGAGAAGATCGGGGGGGGTCCTCTAACCAAAATCTTCAACACACCCTTTTAAACTGGGCAACAAACCGAGAAATGGAAGACACAATGTAGCCCCCATATTTAAGAAAGGAAACAAAAAACGAGCACTAAACTACAGACCTGCCCTCTCTACATGTATTTTGTAAAATCATGGAAGTTTTTCAGGAGGAGAGGGTCAACACCTGAAAGAAAAAGATCATAAATGAAAACCACGGGGGTTCAGGAAGGCAAATCTTGTATAAAACAAACCTCCTAGATTTTTTTTATGACAAGGTAACGAAGTAAACACGAGAGAGAGGGGGGGGTAAATTGCTTTTTCCAAAAACTGCAGGAAGGCCCTTGACACATTTTTTCCCCACAAAAATTTAGGCAGAAACGGGAGGATCAGCGCATGTAAAAGGAGGCACTGAAAATGGAAAAGGGAAAAATACCTGAACAGGGGGGCAGCAACGAGTCAGGTCTAAGAGGTATCACAGGGGGCCCTGTTATGAGCGGGGTCCCACAGGGGTCATTTCGGGACCATGCTTTTTCGATATATTTGAACGACATGAGGGAAAGGGGAATAACTCGAAGTGCCCCCCGCTCGAAATGACTAAATTTTGATGGAAAAAATAAAACGACGAGGATAGCAGACTGCAAAAAACCCGGGGCAGGCTGGACATGGCCAGTAACTGGCTTCTCGAATTCAACCCCAAATGCAAAGTCATGAAGATTGGGGGGGGGCAAAGAAGACCGCAGACAGATAAGGCTGGGGAAAAAGCACAGACCTCACTCGGGAAAAGACCTTGGGGTGACCATAACACCGAGCACATCACCGGAGGCCACTCAACCAAATAATGCGCAGCATAGGGGCGCCTGGCAAACCGAGAATAGGTTCCAAAATTTTAAAAAGGAATCGTCAAGACACTGTACACTGTGATTTGGGCCCATAGGGAAAAATGCAGCACCAGCCCCTGGAAACCCACACCTGTCAAGCACGCAAGAATTTAAGAAAGTACAAAGGGTTTGCAAACAGGGCTATCCCAAGCTCAAGGGAATGTCGTACGAGGAAAGGCTGGGGGAAAGGGACTGACGACACGGAGAACAAAGGGTCAGGGGAAAAATATAACGACATACAAATACTGGGGGGAATAGACAAGGTGGACAAGATGGAGTTCCAGAGAGGGACACGGGGACAAGGGCCCAACGGGAAGCGAAACTCAGACGAGTCACAGGGACGTTAGAAGTATTTTTTAGTCATAGAGTTGTCAGCAAGTGGAAAGCCTGAAAGTGAAGTAGTGGACAGAACCCCAACAATTTTTAAGAAAAAGTATAAAACTTAGGAAGCAAGAGAAAAGGCCCCTTACGACAGTGAAAGGGGGGGCCAGAGCTAGTCTCGCCCCCTGTAACCAAAATTAGGTGGGTACAATTAGGTAGAAAACACACACACACACACACACTGACAGTACGACTCTAAGATTATGTTATGTTGAAATTTTTCTGTGATTGTAAATGTCAGTAAAAAATTTTAAAATTAATTTTGTGTTTAATTTTTTGAATGTTTAAATTTACAGTATTATCCCTTTGAATGTTGGCCACACAATGATATTTATCCCGTCCTAATGTTTATGCTATAAATAATACTTAACTTTAAATATTTAGTTAATGTTTTAACTCGCACTAATATTATTATTTTCATTATCCACCTGTCATTAACCACCTGTCATTATCCACCTGCCCATTACCCCCTTCATTATCCCCCCTGTCATTATCCCCCAACCCTGGACGGGTTTTTCTCTGTCATATCCATTCCCTTGACGGGTTTTTCTTGTTTTTTTAAATCCCCTTACGTATTCTCTTTTACTCCATCGCCTTGAATTTTTCCCCAGCCCCACTTTCCTCCGCCCTAGAGGGGTTTTTCCTTGTCATTTTCCAGAGAGATGACAGGTGTCCTTACATTTTCCATCGAGCTTCCTGGTTTCCCCTGTCTTTTTCCCCGTCGCAAGGGATTTTTTCTGCCTAATCCAAAACTCTGAACTTGTTTCTCTCCTCATATTTCTCGCCCTAACTGGTTCCATGTCTTTCTCCGTCGTCATAACGGTTCCTGTCATTTTTTCAATTGTCCTGGACGAGTTTTTTTGCATATTCCATCACCGGACGAGTTTCGTTGTCTTTTCAATCGCCTTGAAAGGGGTTTCCCTGCCATTTTCCACGACCTTCAAGGTCCATCGCCTGGATTTTTTCTTGTAGTTTTTCCATCCCCCTTGGACGGGTTTTCCCTCTTCATCTTCCGTCCCCTTGGAGGGGTTTTTTGTTTCCATGTCCGGGGACAGAACAATTTCTCTTTTTCCATCGCCTTGGGAGGATTTTTTTTTCATTTTCTATTAAAAGGGAACTGTTTTTCTGTCTTTTTCTTTTAAATGGATGAATTTCCTGTCATTTTCTGTTTCATAGAAAATTTTTCTTGTAAATTTTCCCCTCGCTTTGGACGGTTTTTCTGCAACATTCCACCCCCTTTTTCGGGTTTTCCCGTTTTTTTCCATCACCGTAGACGGGCTTCCCATTTTCCATTCCCCCGAAATTTTTTTCCCGTCACTTTCCCACCCCCCTCGACGGGGTTTCCCTGTCTTTTTTTCCTCGCCCAGGACGGGTTTTCCCCCCTGTCATTTTTCCATCTCCCTAGAGGGGTTTCTGTCATTTTCCACCTCTTGGTTGGTTTTTTCCCTGTCAATTCCCCCCTTTTGACTGGTTTTTTTATCAATCCATCTCCCTGGGGGGGTTTCTCTCCCATATCCATCGCCCAAAACGATTTTTTCCCCTCTAAATTTTCCCTCTCCCTGGGGGGGTTTTCCCTTTCATATTCCACGCCCTGGACGGGTTCTCTGTCGCATTCCGTTCCCCCCTGGACTTTTCCCCCACTCATATTCCTTTTCCTTTGACTTTTTTCCCCCTGTCATATTAAAAACGCCCTGGAAAGGTTTCCCTTTTAAAATTCCATCTCTCGGACTGGTTTCTTCCCCTCTTTCCCCATTGTCCGTACGACTTCCCGTAAATTTTCCATCGCCCTAGACAGGTTTTCTCCACTTTTTTCACCCCCCTAAAGGGGTTTACCTGCATATTCATCTCTCTGATCATTTTCCCTTTTCATATTCCAGCTCCTTGAATATTTTTTTTCTCATTTTCCACGCTCTTTTTCGGCTTCCCTGTCATATTTCATCCCGGGAGGGGTTTTTTCCCTGTCATATTCCATCCCCCTGGACGGGTTTCCCTTCAATTCCATCCCCTTGGGCTGGTTTCCCTCTCACATTCCAAACCCCTTGACGGTTTCCCTGCAACTCCACGCCCTGGATGGTTTCCTTAAAGGGGTGACTTTAAAGAAAATTAAAAAGAGGAAAGATTACGGACTCAAAGATAGCTTGGGGGACACAGCCACAAACCTCGGGGTGAAAGAAAAATGATCAACCCTTTCCCAAATCTCGACGAATTATTTCGGGCAATGAAAGGATGTGTTGTCTATTATGGATTATACAGCACCATATAAACCCGCACCTCTAAGAACACTTAACGTATTAGAGAATGTTCAAAAAAATCGGGGCTTGTTCCAGAGTTTTAAAAGTTTTTTGAGCTGGGGGAGAAGCACAATGTGAAATCCAGGGGGAAAACAATAGTTCTGTCTTTTTCCCTTTTTTTAAATATATAATATTTTTTTTCCCAAACCCAGTTTTCCAGCACACCAATTTTCTAATTGGTCCCCCATTTATTACATTGGTGTCAAGCTCCTGGGCTTTGGGGCCATCCCTTACTTCTTGAATGTATTAGTCGTTGTTTTTGAAGTTTTTGGGGGGGTTTTTTAATCGAGAACTGTGTTTCTGAGGGAAGAGAAAGGGCAGTCAGGAAATGACAATTTGGCACCCTCTCGTGTTAGCCAATAAAATCACAATCTTAATTTGCTAGAGGAAACATCTGCACCGATTTAAACTGTGATTTTGACAAAAAGGAAAAATTCCCTTCCCTCGGAAAAACTTAAAAAAAAGTCCCCTGAAAAAGGGTTTTGGGGGGAGAACACCCCATCACCAGGTAATCCCGCTGACTTGATTCATCTTATAATAACAAAAGAAACCCCTACCTAAAGTCTTTAACCAACAGAGTCCTGCCCCCTCACTCTTTTCCAGCAAAACCCACCAGAATCTTCTAAAAGTTCTGCTAACAATCCTTCCCGTAGCGTTCTTCCAGTACGTCCAGACTTACACACTTTAACCTACCAACAGAACCTAAGAAAGAATCCTGTTAATAAGTCTTTAATCATTTTTAAAAACGTTCTAGATGTTATTAACAATGGTGTACAGCAGACATTTTACACATCAAACACAAAATGGTGGTGAAAAACACGTAAAAACATACTTCCTGGCTTTTTGGGATATATCTCTGCAGCATAGTGCACACAACATTCAGTGTGCATGATACATCACAGTACAAACAACATCTGGGGGACATACCCCAACAGTCGTACTGGCCGGTTTTTGGCAACACACAGTCGTCTGGCCAGGGTTTTGGGAAAACCAGTCCTACTGCCAGGTTTTGCAACACACAGTCGTACTGGCCAGGTTGTGGCAAAAAAACAGTCGTACGGCCAGGTTGTGGGAAAAAACAGTCGTACTGGCCGGTTTTGGCAACACACAGTCGTACTGGCCAGGTTTGGGAACACACACACAGTACTGGGGCCCGGGGTTTTGCAACCACAGTCGTACTGGGGAGGTTGTGGCAACACACACACTGGCCAGGTTTTGGGAAAACACAGTCTTTCGGCGGTGTGGCACACACAGTCGTACTGGCCAGTTGTGGGAACACACATCGAGGCCAGGTTTTTGGCAACACACAGTCGTAACGGCCAGGTTTTGGCAACACAGTCTTGCGGCCAGTTGTGGCAACACAGTCGTACTGGCCAGGTTTGGCAAAACACAGTCGTACTGGGCAGGTTGTGGAACACCAGCGTACGGCGAGGTTTTTGGCAACACACATCGTACTGGCCCGGTGTGGCAACACCAGTCTATGGCCAGGTTTTTGGCAACACACACACGTCGGGCCCGGTTTGCAACACACAGTCACTGGCCAGGTTGTGGGGAAAAACCACACACATACTGCCGGTTTTTGGCAACACACATCACTGGCCAGGTTGTGGCAACACACATCGTACGGCCAGGTTTTGGCAACACACGTCGTACTGGCCAGGTTTTTGGCAACACACAGTCGTACTGGGCCCGGGTTTTTGGGGGCCCCAAATCGTACTGGCCGGGTTTTGGGAACACACAGTCTACTGGCCAGGTTGTGGCAACACACAGTCGTACTGGGGCCAGGTTTTTGGCAACACACAGTCGTACTGGCCAGGGTTGTGGCAACACCAGTCAAAGGGCCGGTTGTTGCAACACACAGTCGTACTTTGGGGCCCGGTTTTTGGGAACCCACGTACTGGCCGGGTTTTGGGGAACACACGTCGCTGCCAGGTTGGGCAAACAGTCGACTGGCCAGGTTGTGCAACACACAGTCGTACTGGGGCCCGGTTGTGGCAACACCACGTCTGGCCAGGTTGTGGGAACACACAGTCGTAGGCCAGTTTTTTCAACACCATCGACTGGCCAGGTTGTGGAACCACTCTACTGGGCCAGGTTGTGGGAACCACAGTCGTACGGCCAGTTGTGGCAAAACACACACAGTCTGGCCAGGTTTGGGGAACACACATCGTACTGGCCAGGTTGGCAACACCATCGCTGGCCAGGTTTCAACACCATCGACTGGGCCCTTTTTTGGAACACACAGTCGTAACTGGCCAGGTTGTGCAACACACATCGTACTGGGCCCGGTTGGCAACACACATCTACTGGGCCCGGTTGTGGCAACCACAGTCCCCTACTGGCCAGGTTTTTGGGAACACACATCGTACTGCCCCGGTGTGGGAAAACACGTCGACTGGCCAGGTTTTGGGAAAACACAGCGTACTGGGCCAGGTTGTTGCAACACACAGTCGTACTGGCCAGGGTTGTTGCAACAACAGCGTCGGCCAGGGTTTTGGAACACACATCGTATGGCCAGTTGTGGCAACACACAGTGTACTGGCCAGGGTTTGGAACCACAGCGTACTGGCCAGGGTTGGGGGAACACACAGTCGTACTGGCCGGGGGGGTTTTTGCAACACCAGTCGTACTGCCAGGGTTTTGGGGAACACACAGTCGTACGGCCAGGTTTTTGGCAACACACAGTCGTACTGGCCGGTTGTGGACACCAGTCGTATGGGCCCGTTTCAAACACAGTCGTACTGGCCAGGTTTTGGCACACACAGTCGACGGGCCCGGGGGCAACACCCAGTCGTACTGGGCCCGGGGTTTTTCAACACACAGTCCCTCTGGGGCCGGGTTTTGGCAACAGTCTACTGGTCAGGGTTTTGGCAACACACATCGTCTGGCCAGGTTTTGGCAACACACAGTCGTACGGCCAGGTTGTGGGACACACAGTCGTACTGGCCAGGTTGTTGGGGAACAGTCGTACTGGGCCCGGTTGTGGCAAAACACAGTCGTACTGGCGGTTGGGCAAAACACATCGTACTGGGGAGGTTTTGGGAACACACAGCGTACGGCCAGGGTTTTGGGGAACACACAGTCGTACTGGCCAGGTTTTTGGCAACACCACACATACTGGCCAGGGTTTTGGCAACACACATCCGTACTGGCCAGTTTTGGGCAACACACACCAGTACGGCCAGGTTGTGGCAACACACAGTCGTACTGGCCAGGGTTTTGGGGAACACACAGTCGTACTGGCCCGGTTGTGGCAAAACACATCGTACTGGCCAGGTTGTGGCAACACACATCGTAGGCCAGGTTGTGGCAGCACACAGTCGTACTGGCCAGGTTTGCAACACACGTCTACTGGGCCCGGTTGTGGCAACACCAGTCCGTACTGGCCCGTTTTTGGCAACACACATTTGTCTGGCCGGTTGTGGCAACAACGTCGTACTGGCCAGGTTTTTTGCAACACACAGTCGACTGGCCAGGTTGTGGGGAAAACACGTCTACGGCCAGGGTTTTGGCAACACACATCTACTGGGCCGGTTGTGGCGCACACAGTCGTACGGCCAGGTTTTGGCAACACACAGCGTACGGCCAGGGTTTTGGCAACACACAGTCGTCTGGCCAGGGGGGTTTTGGCAACACACCGTACTGGCCAGGTTTTTTGGGAAAAAACGTCGTACTGGCCAGGTTGTGGGAACACACAGCTACTGGCCAGGTTTTGCAACACACAGTGTACTGGGGGTTTGGGAACACACAGTGTACTGGGCCAGGGTTGTGGCAACACACAGTCGTACGGCCAGGTTTGGCGCACACAGTCGTACTGGCCAGGTTGTGGGAACCACAGTCGTACGGCCAGGTTGTGGCAACACACAGTCGTACTGGCCAGGTTTTGGGGGAACACCAGTCGTACTGGCAGGGTTTGGAAACACACATCACTGGCCAGGTTTTGGCAACACACGCCCTACTGGCCAGGTTGTGGCAACACACACACGACGGGGGTTGTGGCAACACACATTTGTACTGGCCATTTGTGCAACACACTCGTACTGGCCCGGGTTTTTGCAAAACACAGTCGACTGGCCAGTTTTGGCAAAAAAAAACACGTCGACTGGCCAGGTTTTGGGGGAACACACAGTCGTACTGGCCAGTTGTGGCAACACACAGTGTACTGCCAGGTTGTGGGAACACACGTCGTACGGCCAGTTTGCAAAAAACACAGTCGACGCCCAGGTTGTGGCAACACACAGTCGTACTGGCCAGGGTTTTGGCAACACAAGTCGTCTTGGCCAGGTTTTGCCAAAAACACATCGTACGGCCAGGTTTGTTGCAACACACAGTCTACTGGCCAGGTGTGGGAACACACATCGACTGGGCCAGGTTGTGGAACACACAGTCGACTGGCCAGGTTGTGGCAACACACAGTCGTACGGGCCCGGGGTTTGGGAACACCAATCGTACTGGCCGGTTGTTGCAACACACAGTCGTACTGGCCAGGTTGGCAACACACAGTCTCTGGCCAGGTTGTGGCAACACCAGTCGTACTGGCCAGGTTGGGCAGCACACAGTCGACTGGCCCGGTTGTGGCAACACACATCGACTGGCCAGGTTTGGCAACACACATCTTACTGGGCCCGGGTTTTGGGGAACACACAGTCTACTGCCAGGTTGTGGCAACACACGTCGTACTGGCCAGGTTTTGGCAACAGCTACTGGTCAGGTTGTGGGAACACACATCGTCTGGCCAGGTTGTGGCAACACACAGTCGATGGCCAGGGTTTTGGCAGCCCCAGTCGTATGGGCCCGGTTGTGGCAAAGTCGTACTGGGCCCTTTTTGGGAACACACAGCGTACTGGGGAGGTTTTGGCAAAACCAGTCTACTGGCCAGGTTGTGGGAACACACAGTCGTACGGGCAGGGTTTTGGCAACACACATCGTACGGGGGAGGTTGTGCAACACAAAACGTACTGGCCAGGTTGTGGCAACACACAGTCGACTGGCCAGGTTTTGGGAACCACCAAAATTTTTTGGCCCAAAAGGTTTTGGAACACAATTGCAGTTTTTTTTCATCACGGAAAATTTTTTTTTTGACACGGGGATGTTTTTCAATTCATTTTGGGGAAGGTTTGTTGGGAACAAAGTTTATTTAAAAAAATATTTTTTCAAACAAAAGTTTTAAAAAATCTTCTTTATTTAACCCCAACCACAAATTGTCCCTTTTCACAATTTTTATCTTTTTCCCAAAACACAAAATATTTAACACCATTACTTATTAAAAAAAAATTTTTCTGATTTCCACACAATTTTTCAATTTAAAAAATTAACAATGGGAGAAATAATATGTCATTTTAAAGTGTACCGTTGTAAAGTGTTTGAGTGTGGTTTTATGATGTTTGGACACAGTTTTATTAAGTTGTTGAAAAGGTTTTATGGGTTTGTGACACTGTAAAAGAATTTGAACAAAGCGAAGGCATTTGCAAAGGCTACTGGCCCCGGGGGCCAATCTTTCCGGTTGCCCAACACCAACCTAGCAGGTCACACATTGACTAAAGGGGGAACACGCAACCGCCTGGTGCCAACACATCTAAATCCACAACCCACACTACTCCCTGTAATTTATCCAACCATTTTTAAAAAACTACCAATTTTGGCCCCAAACGGATTTTGGGAGTTGTTTTAACACCACAAATCCATTACCAACCAGTACTTCCACCTTTGAACAATTTTTCCAATTAAAAAACCCTTCTGCAGTTGTCAGCTAATTTTTTTCACACACAATTTTTTCCCCTTTTTTACCTGTCTTCCTTTTAAACCCTAATCCTTCCCCCCTATTCAGTTTTCCCCGGATGCAGTTTGGGGCCCACATCCTCTGGGAAGGGTTTTGAAACAGGGGCAAATTTGTCACCCCCTTTTTTTTTCTTTTCCAGGTTTACCAATCGTAATCGGGGGAAAAAAAACTGTGCGCAAACAAATGAGGCCTAACCAAGGATGATGTTGAAAACAACCAGGACTCCCAATTTTTGCCGATTGGAACCAAGGTCTATTGCTTTTTGCAAAAACCATCATGGCGGTTTCAATTACTGCTAACCAATCCAAAAACTTTTTGCAACCGTAATATTTAAACAAAATTATTTATTTTTGTGGCAGGTTATTTTCCTGTCCAACATTTAAAATTTTTTCATTTTTCAAAAACGCAACTGCCATTTCCACCACTGATCCCGTTTTCAAATCTTCCCGGAGTGTCCCAAGTCCTCGTCAGTGAACAAAGGCCCTATTTTTTTCCCTGGGGAAACCATGTCGCCTTTTTGCCCCACAGCGTTTTTTGAGTTGTGGGAACAGCAGGGGCCCAACACTGCCCTGTTGGGGAAAACCGTCGTACCCTTCCCACTTTTGATTTTCCCCATTTTGCAAACCTCCTTTCCATTTTCCCGCCTCAATAGTCTCTGATTGGGACCCTGTCAAAAGCCTTTCGAAATCCAATACACAAACATATCATTTCCATATCTACCTCCTCAAATACCTTAGTGAAAAAAAGTTTAAAAAATTCGTAAGGGAGGAAGCCCCTTTTTTTTAAAACCAGCTGGATTCTTTTTTTAATTTATCTTTTCAAGGTGGCTACGAAATCCCCCGGGAATTTGATTCCCTAAATTTTTCCCCCTATGGAGGTTAGCTTATTGGTCATATTCGAACTAAGGGCCTTCACCTGTTTTGAAAATAGGTAACACATTTGCCATTTTCCATTTTTGGCACCATGCCAGTTTGTAGTGATATGTTAAAAAAAAGCCAAAGGTGTGCTAAGCTCCTCTTTACTTTCCTTTTTAACCCTTGCATACAGTTCATCAGGGGCCGGGGATTTTTTAGGTTTTAAAATTTTTCATTTCCAAAGGGCCTGTCACTTGGACCCAATAGTCACATTTTTTTATCGTCCTGTTCTAATAATTTATCATTTTCTGGAATACGCGGTACCTCCGTTAAAAACTGAGAGGGAAATATGTGTTAAAAATTCTACAATTTCCTATCACTGTCATGACTGACCCGAGGGGAAATTTTGAGTGGGCCCACTTGTCCCTGATCTTTCTTCGTTTCCTGAAAGAAATCCTTTTGGGTAGCCCTTTGATTCTCTTGCAACTTTAACCTCATAACCTTTTTTTTTTTCAATTCCCTTTTTTATTTTTCCTTTTAAAATGAATATATCGATTTTTCCCCTTGCCCCCTCCTCTTTTATTTGCCCATATATGCCTCTTTTTGAAACCCAAACCCTTAGTCAGGCACCATTCAGCCCCCCCTAAGAAATTTTTTTCATTCCATGAAATCAGCCAAGCGAAAGTCGGGGACGGAACTTGATTGCCATTATTGGGGGAATTTCCATGAAAATTTTAAAACGAGTGATTTGGGTCACTTTCCCCAAGCTCATCATTAACCTCAAGATTATTAATTAGGGGTTTCCCCACTGGGAAAACCAATCAAGGAGTTTTACCCCTAGTTGGCTCTGTCACAAACTGTTTAAAAAAAAAATCCTGGGTCGTAAACAAGAAATCACCTACTCTAAATTTCCTGTCAAATTGCTCCGTCAATCGTCTATAGTTGAAATCCCCTTTGCACAACATTTCGTATTAAGCCTTTTCGAATTTTTGCCCATGAAGTTTACTGCACACCCTATCAAATTTGGGGCCCCGTAAACACACCCAAAATTTTTTTTTTTCCCGGCCCTCGAGAACTTTAAACCCAAAAAGATTCAGTGGTGACGCTTCTAATTTAATATCTTTTCTAACACAACAATTTAAATTGTCTCTGCATACATCGCTACCCTCCACCACCTTTCCTGTTTTCCCTTCATTTTGGGTAATTTATAGCCTTGTAATTTTCATTCAGAGGGCATCCTCATCTTTCAGATTAACCAGGGCTCTGTTATACAATAATATCTAGTTTTCCGCACTTTCAATTAAACTTAGCTCACTACTTTTCTTACACTCCTCTATTTGTATATAAACCTTAAGGACTAGTCCCCTTTCTGCCCTTCTGTCCCCCTTGTTTGCTGACCTGATCTTTGTCTTTTTTTATAACTTCTGCGAAAACCTTTTTTACATTACTGTTT
>NW_026508601.1:0-42000 GCF_026875155.1 Cherax quadricarinatus
TAAGAAGCCTTGTAACCGATTGGTCTGTTTGCACTTCGCCGCAAATAACATATTTCTGTGTGAATTGGGGCAGAAAGGGGCGCAGAGCCACGAAAACGGAGGGTCTTGGGGTCGAGTGGGTTTCCCCCTTTTTCCGATATGGGAACTGTTTGGAGGAAGTCCCCGGAGGGAGGTGCATCACGCCTGGAACGGAAATCTCCCTATCTGATTTGCACCCCCGGGGGGGGCATGTTGGCAAGCACCTTTTCAGCATAATAATATATTAATTATATATATATAAATAAAATATATATATATATATATAAAAATATATATATATTATATATTTTAATATATATATATAAAAATATTTTATAATATATATATATATTTATAAAAAAATATATAATATATTAAATATATATTTTATTATATATAATATTTATATATTATATAATATTATATATATATATCCAAGTTAGCCTTCAGGTGTCGTCAGTGGCAACTGCAGGTCAAGGTTTAATGCGATTCTTCGGGGGAAGAACATTCGTTTCGTCTGTACTGCGACACCCCAAAGGCTGAGTATTTTATCACCACCACTACTACAACCCCTTAAAAACCAAGAATTTACTTTCTTGACTTTCCCAGATCTGAGAGCAGGAGAACTCTGTTCCTCAAGCGACTTGATAGGCTCATCACAACCCAGGCCACTGAAGAAATCACATTCATATGTTAACCAACCTCTCGTAATTCTTGACCACCTACTTTCACACTCGCTTTGTTTTTTGTATATCTGTAAGTGTGTGGCAACAGGTGCCTAATAGGCCCTGTGTGTGTGTGTTTTAAATTTCACATAGGTTTTCACTTCTCTGCTGGGTACCAGTTGACTATTTCCCTGGCTGCTCACGGGTTTCTCAGTCTTTTTGGCACCATTAAATCTTTTCACCATATATCATAACTTTTATTCACTTTTCCCCCAAGAGTGTCTGACTCATTATTATTATTAAAGATCGCCGGTATTCTCCCGGCCACGGGCCTTTTTTCAGTGGTGGCCCGGCCCGGGCCTTTTCCCAAATGGTGACCCTGCCCGGGCTCGCTGTTTTAGGGAGTGTCTGAGACCTAAGTCCTGCCATTTGGGGGGAGGCACAAGTACCCTCTCATCTTTGGGACCAACTATCCCCAGGCCTAGCCACAAGCTAGGCCTCTCTGGTCTGCCATCCCCGACCCAAGGGAGCTAATGGGGAAAGACAGTCCCTTTTGAGCTGCAAGCTCGGTCTCAGGCAGCTACCCTACCCTGAAGGGCTGGGCAAGGAGTCGATGTGTCTGCCTTTTTTTTTTTTTATTCGCCGGTATTATCCTGGCCCGGGTTTTTTTCCAAGTATGGTGCCCCGGGCCCTTTGGGCTCCCTATCGGGGAGTGTCTGAGCCAAATCTCCTGGGAGGGGGTACAAGTACCCCCTCATCTTGGGACCAACGCCCCCAGGTCTAGCCACAGTCCCGGCCCTAACGGGCTCGTAGGGAGAAGCTGGGCCCTCGGTCTGCCACTCCCCCGCCAAAAAGGGTCGTGGGGACGGCAGTCTTGTGAGGTCAGGGGGTACAAGCTCGGGCCTTTTCAAATAATGTGGATATAAAATTGAAAATTTTAAAGTATTTTCTTTCATATTGACAAATTTCATATCAACTTTTTCAAATTAATAGCAACAGAAAAATGTTGTTTTATTTGAACTTCAATAAAAGTATTTTTTTTTTTAATTAATATTTAATAGACTAAAGTTACGAAACCCATATTTCAAAAAATAAAATTTCAGGGGAATCCAAGAACGCTGAGAAGGTTTTAAAATGACAAAAAAACTGACGTTTTATCCTTTCAGTCTATTTCGTTGCTTCGTTTTCATTTGTCTGACTCACAATGAGATGTCTACTTAAATGGAAGCAATACATTGATAGCTCTTTTCCGCCACTTATGGGTAGGAATCGCACATCAAGGGCCAAAATTCTGTAGTTGATTTCTCGGGGAACATATTCTTGCTGTGATAAATTGTTTAAAATCGACAAGTTGAAGGTTGGACAAGTGTTGAAGAATTCTTTTGTAGGAAGATCCCATGATGATGCAGTGTTTGACAGTGTGATGATGGTTTAAAGAACATTTTGGCATCAAAATGTTTGTGGCAGTTTTGAAATTTTTGTCGGGTTCTAAAACGATTGGGGTAACTTCAAAAGCGTTTTTGGCAACGTCAAAAAAAAAAATGATGGTTCAAGTCTTAGAGGATTCTACCGTTCTACTAGAGTCCTACCGTCCCTCTAACTACAATAACAACTCTTGACAGTTTTACTCGTTATTAGTCTTCCCGCTGATTATATTTTAAGGGTTTTCATGTCTTTTGTGACGGGGAAGACGTCGGGAGAGGGTCAGTGTTGATCGGTGGAGTCTTGTGCCCCTTCGGAGTCTTGCAAAAAAAGTTCTACCTGTGCTGTGAGCGCTGACCTGTCCCCCCGTAAGTCTTGTGTAAGCACCAGCCTGTCCCTTATGTGAGCGCTGACCTGTCCCTCGTAAGTCTTCGGTCTTGCTTGAGTAAACTTAGGAGACATCTGTTCAGCATCTTTCCCACCGCAGCGTCTTACCCAACGTCAGCGCCGCCGCCAAAGGCTCCTGTAGACACCGTCATGGCCAGTTTTCTCTCCCCTCCCCGGCTTCCATTACTCTTGCTTGCACATAAATCCAGCAGCGTGGCTTCTCACGACAGCGAGGAGAGGTGACCGATTCAGCGATACATACAGGTAGAAGTGGCAGTGATGCCAGCTACTCCCCTCTACATTAACAACCTCTTTCCCCATTATTTTTTCCCTTGTCCTCGCTGTAGCAAGCCCGAGCCTCGTCTTATGAGAGGAAGGCGTCTTCATAAGCATCAGTCACAAAGCTACAAGCAAGCAGAAATTTGTTTTTCTGTCGAACGTGAAACAAACTCAAAGTTACACCATTTTGCTGGTTGTCACTGAGTTTCTTCGACACGGCCCGCTTGAGTACTGAACTCTTCTTCTGAGGTGTGGTCCTGGACCACGACAGATACATGATTGCTGGGCCAGTTTGTACCACACGACACGAGATTGCTGGTCTAGTATGTTTCCACACGACACGAGATTGCTGGTCCAGTTTGTACCACATGACGCAAAAAATTTCTGGTCCAGTTGACGTGGTGAATTCTGAGTGTTTCTGGTAATGATAAGTGATGGTGATAGCGATAGTTGCTGATAGTGTATGTACCTGTTATGTCTGGACAAAAATATGTAATCTTCATGAGATAAAATCTGACTGAAATCCATTCCACAGGCGCTGTACGAGATAATAATAATAATAATAATAATAATAATAATAATAATAATAATAATAATAATAATAATAATAATTAATAATAATAATAAAAATAATAATAATAATAAAAAATACCAAAATTAATAATAATATTAATAACAACAACAACAACAACAACAACAACAACAACAACAACAAGGAGGAGGAGGAGGTGAATGTATTCAATATTTGGGAGTGGACGTGTCACGGATGGGTCTATGAAAGATGAGGTGAATCATAGAATTGATGAGGGAAAAGGGTGAGCGGTGCACTTAGGAGTCTGTGGAGACAAAGAACTTTGTCTTGGGGGCAAAGAGGGGAATGTATGGAGTATAGTTTTAACCCAAAGCTATTATATGGGTGTGAAGCATGGGTGATGAAAGTTGCAGCGAGGAGAAGGCGGAGGCAGTGGAGATTTTCATGTCTGAGGGCAATGTGTGGTGTGAATATAATGCAGAGAATTCGTAGTTTGGAAGTTAGGAAAGGTGCGGGATTGCCAAAACTGTTGTCCAGAGGGCTGAGGAAGGGTTGTTGAGGTGGTTCGGACATGTGGAGAGAATGGAGCGAAACAGAATGACTTCAAGAGTGTATCAGTCTGTAGTGAAGGAAGGCGGGGTAGGGTCGGCCCGGGAAAGGTTGGAGGGGGGGGTAAAGGAGGTTTTGTGTGCGAGGGGCTTGGACTTCCAGCAGGCATGCGTAGCGTGTTTGTATGAGTGAATGGAGACAAATGGTTTTTAATACTTACGTGCTGTTGGAGTGTGAGCAAAGTAACATTTATGAAGGGGTCAGGAAAACCGGCAAGCCGGATTGAGTCCTGGAGATGGAAGTACAGTGCCTGCACTCTGAAGGAGGGGTGTTAATGTTGGGATTTAAAACTGTAGTGTAAAGCACCCTTCTGGCAAACAGTGATGGAGTGAATGATGATGAAAGTTTTTTTTTTTCGGGCCACCCTGCCTTGGTGGGAATCGGCCAGTGGTGATAATAAAAATTAAAAAAATAACCAACAGCAACAACAACAATAATAATAATAATAATAATAATATTTATGGCAATAATAATAACAGTAACAATATATGGAAGAAACAACTCACAAATAAACCACAGGTTGGAGAGAGTTAAACAACGTTTCGCTCAACGTTCCCGAACCCAGCGAAACTTTAAAAGGTATCATCTTTTCAGCGGTAGTCACGTTACTTCTATTATCTGTTAACAAATTTTAATTCTGTCGGGGTATTGTATGTTGACGTAGACGTGTGTGGGTCAGCCCCCCCAGGAGCGTTGCGGACTTAATCATCCGTTCGGGAATCGCTTCCTGATCTCTGTCTAGCCAAACTGTTGGCGTTTTCCTGACTTTCTGAGTTCCGAGACTTTCATCAGGTACAACATCGACCTCACTGGCGTTCAGCATTTTGGGTTAAGTCGTTGTCTTACCGGTGGGGAACGTTGACGTTCCCTGTGGCCAAGTTGACGTTTTCGTGGCCAAGGTGAAGTTTCTGTAACCCAAGTTGTTTGTTAATGTGGCCAGGTTGATGTTGCGTGGCCAAGATGATGTTACAGTGCCCAAATTGATGTTGTCTGTACCCAAAGCTGATGTTGATGTGGCCAAGTTGATGTTGTGGCCGAGTTGCTATGCTGTGACCAAGATGATGTTACTTTGGTCAAGTTTTTTACTGGACAAGTTTGTGTTACTGTGGCCACATTTATGTCACACACACACACATACAATACTACTTTTTCTGATATATGCAAACAATCTGCCAGGAGAAAATGAATCCAATGTGTTCTATTTGCTGGTGACTTGGAACTCTTCAGAGCAATAAGGGAGGAAGACCCAAACAACACGTGGAACGCTTTAGTCAGGAGGGGGGTTGAGGGAAGTGGCTGCCTGAGGTCCCTTTCAGCAAGTGGAACAGCCACTTGCTTCTTTCGAGCAAGTGGCTGTTTTTAAAGGGTTTCCCTTTGAGCAAGTGGTTGCTTGAAGTCCCTTCCGCAGTGCACGATCATTCAGCTCAGTGAAAGGGAGGAGAACATTCTTATGACTAGATAAAGAATTAAACACCTTCGCCTCATCTGGGGATAAATTTTTTTGTAGAAGTTTCGCCACCCAGTGGCTTTATCAATACCAAGACATAATGAGAAAAAAAATAGAACTGTATACCCAAAAAGGGTATAGAAGCTGCCAATGAGAGATTTTTACTGCAACTTACAGATAGGCTTCAAATTATATCACAAGGACCACACTAGATTTAAAACACGACTCAAGAAATCGTAATGACACGATTGCAAACAAACCATACCCCCCGCCGGGATTGAACCCGCGGTCATAGAGTCTCAAAACCCAGCCCGTCGCGTTAGCCACTAGAACCAGCTAGCCACAATAAGATTCATCCAACTAGTATATTTTTCACACCAAAAGGGAAAGGTTAGCACAGGCACCACTGTTTAACCACAAAAGCAAGTTTTTACAGACGAATCTCCAGCAAGCGTGGCCGTGACGAACTCTAGCTCAAGTCCCTTCACTGCGTCAACATGACTCAAGAAATCGTAATGACACATTGAAAGTTAAGACACTGTGCAACATTTGGATATTTTTATTGTAGACGTTTGGGCCATCCAGTGGCTTTATCAATACAGATTCTAGGACATAATAGGAAGACAGTAGAACTATATACAAAAGATGAGGTAATCAGTCCCTGGGCCTTGGAGTTAGTGTTCACAAGCATCGTGGTGGAGGAGAATCTGGAGCAAAGGCAAGAAGACTGGCGTTTATATAGGCGTCAGTGGAAGGGAGGGCAGCAGACGGGGGCAGTCACTGGTAGGCGGGTTTCCCCAGTGGAAGTAGGTCCTTCCCAAAGAGATGGGTTAGTTGCAGCAGCCGTGAAGAAGGTCTTGTAGATGTCCTCTGAACCAAGATTCCATGATGTTGCAGTGTCTGACAAATTGTGCAAGAAAGGTATAAAATGCCGACAATATGAAAGTTAAGACACAGTGCAACATCTGGATATCTTTTATTGTAGACGTTTCGCCATCCAGTGGCTTTAAATCCAATACAGATTCTAGGACATAATAGGAAGACAATAAAGATATCCAGATGTTGCACATGTGTCTTAACTTTCATATTGTCGGTATTTTATCCTTTCTGCACAACTTGTCAGACACTGCAACATCATGGAATCTTGGTTCAGAGGACATCTACAAGACCTTCTTCACGGCTGCTGCAACTAACCCATCTCTTTGGGAAGGACCTACTTCCACTGGGGGAAATCCCGCCTACCAGTGACTGCCCTCGTCTGCTCCCCGTCCCTTCCACTGACGCCTATATAAACGCCAGTCTTCTTGCCTTTGCTCCAGATTCTCCTCCACCACATGCTGTGAACACTAATCCAAGGCCGAGGGACTGATTACCTCATCTTTTGTATATAGTTCTACTGTCTTCCTATTATGTCCTAGAATCTGTATTGATAAAGCCACTGGATGGCGAAACGTCTAAAATTTAAAGATATCCAGATGTTGCACATGTGTCTTAACTTTCATATTGTCTTTATTTTATACCTTTCTTGCACAATAAACAACGATTGCAAGCAAAGCATACCCCCCGGCCGGGATTGAACCCTATGGTGTAGAAAAATATCCCTAGTTGGATAAATCTTATTGTGGCTAGCTGGTCTAGTGGCTAACGCGATGGGCTGGAGTTTTGAGACTCTCGACCGCGGGTTCAATCCCGGCCGGGGGTATGGTGGGTAGATTTAAATCACTTCGTCTAACACTTTTTGGGGTTAAATCCCAGGTAATTTACACATATGTTACTATGAGTGGTATTGTACTTATGTAAACCAGTACGTAAATCAAATTCTACTATGAATGAAAGAAAATAATAATGTAGCATTAAACCCTGGCGGGAACAATTCACTTGAAACTCCCAACTTACCGTTGGGAGGATCAACTCTCTCCTCTATCAGCGGGAAGAAACCCTCTCTCCCTCTATCAGCGGAAGAGCCACTCTCTCCCTCTATCAGCGGGAAGAGCCACTCTCTCCCTCTATCAGCGGGAAAGCCACTCTCTCCCCCCTATCAGCGGGAAGAGCCACTCTCTCCCTCTATCAGCGGGAAGAGCCACTCTCTCCCTCTATCAGGCGGGAAGAGCCCCTCTCCCCTCTATCAGCGGGAAGAGCCACTCTCTCCCTCTATCAGCGGGAAGAGCCACTCTCTCCCTCTATCAGCGGAAGAGCCCCTCTCTCCCTCTATCAGCAGGAAGAGCCACTCTCTCCCTCTATCAGCGGGAAGAGCTACTCTCTCCCCCTATCAGCGGGAAGAGCCACTCTCTCCCTCTATCAGCGGGAAGAGCCACTCTCTCCCTCTATCAGCGGGGAAAAGCCCCTCTCTCCCTCTATCAGCGGGAAGAGCCTCTCTCTCCCCCTATCAGCGGGAAGAGCCACTCTCTCCCTCTACCAGCGGGAAGAGCCACTCTCTCCCTCTAATCAGCGGGGAAAAGCCTCTCTCTCCCTCTATCAGCGGGAAGAGCCACTCTCTCCCTCTATCAGCGGGAAGAGCACTCTCTTCCTCTATCAGCAGGGAAAAGCCACACTCTATCCCTCTATCAGCGGGAAGAGCTACTCTCTCCCTCTATCAGCGGGAAGAAACCACTCTCTCCCTCTACAGCGGGAAGAGCCACTCTCCCCTCTATCAAACGGAAAGGAGCCCACTTCTCCCTCTATCAGCGGGAAGAGCCTCTCTCTCCCTCTATCAGCGGGAAGAGCCACTCTCTCCCTCTACAGCGGAAGAGCCCCTCTCTCCCTCTATCAGCGGGAAGAGCCCCTATCTCCCTCTATCAGCGGGAAGAGCCACTCTCCCCTCTATCAGCGGGAAGAGCCACTCTTCCCTCTATCAGTGGAGGAGCCACTCTCTCCCTCTATCAGCGGGAAGAGCCACTATCTCCCTCTATCAGCGGGAAGAGCACTCTCTCCCTCTTCAGCGGAAGAGCCACTCTCTCCCCCCTATCAGTGGGAGGAGCCACTCCCCTCCCCTCTATCAGTGGGAGGGGCCACTCTCTCCCTCTTCAGCGGGAGGAGCCACTCTCTCCCTCTATCAGCGGGAAGATCAACTCTCTCCCTCTATCAGCGGGAAGATCAACTCTCTCCCTCTATCAGCGGGAAGATCAACTCTCTCCCTCTATCAGTGGGAGGATCAACTTTCTCCCTCTATCAGTGGGAGGATCAACTCTCTCCCTCTATCACTGGGAGGATCAACTCTCTCCCTCTATCACTGGGAGGATCAACTCTCTCCCTCTATCACTGGGAGGATCAACTCTCTCCCTCTATCACTGGGAGGATCAACTCTCTCCTTCTATCACTGGGAGGAGCCACTCTCTCCCTCTATCACTGGGAGGATCAACTCTCTCCCTCTATCACTGGGAGGATCAAATTCTCCCTTTATCACTGGGAGGAGCCACTCTCTGCCTCTATCAAATGGGAGGAGCCACTCTCTCCCTCTATCACTGGGAGGAGCCACCCCTCCCTCTATCAGTGAGGAGGCCACGCTGTCCCTCTATCACTGGTAGGAGCCACTATCTCCCTCTATCACTGGGAGGAGCCACTCTCTGCCTCCTTTACTGGGAGATCAACTCTCTCCTCTCTATCACTGGGAGGATCAACTCTCTCTCTCTATCACGGGAGGAGCCACTCTCTCCTCTATCACTGGGAGGAGCTACTCTCTCCCTCTATCACTGGGAGGGTCAACTCTCCCCTCTATCACTGGGAGGATCAACTCTCTCCCCCCTATCACTGGGAGGATCAACTCTCTCCCTCTATCACTGCGAGGATCAACTCTCTCTCTCTATCACTGGGAGGATCAACTCTCTCCCTTTATCACTGGGAGGAGCCATCTCTGCCTCTATCCCTGGGAGGAGCCGCTCTCTCCCTCTAAACACTGGGAGAGCCACTCTCTCCCTCTATCATGAGGAGCCACGCTGTCCTCTATCACGGTAGGAGCCACTATCTCCCTCTATCACTGGGAGGAGCCAATCTCTCCTTCAATCACTGGGAGAGCCACTATCTCCCTCTATCTCTGGGAGGAGCCAATCTCTCCTTCTATCACCGGGAGGAGCCCTCTCTCCTTCTATCACTTGGAGGAGCCACTCTCTCCTCTCACTGTGAGGAGCCACTCTCTCCTCTCACTGGGAGGAGCCACTCTCTCCTATCACTGGGAGGAAGGGCCCCTCTCTTCTATCACTGGGAGGAGCCACTCTCTCCTTCTATCACTGGGAGGAGGCACTCTCTCCTTCTATCACTGGGGGAGCCACTCTCTCCTTCTATCACTGGAGGAGTCACTCTCTCCTTCTATCACTTGGGGGAGCCACTCTCCCCTTCTATCACTGGGAGGAGCCACTCTCTCCTTCTATCACTGGGATATGATGCTGTGTGGCACCAGGGTACATTTGATGCTGTGTGGCACCAGGGTACATGTGATGCTGTGTGGCCCCAGGTTACATGTTATGCTGTGTGGCACAGGGTACATGTGATGTTGTGTGGCACCAGGGTACATGTGATGCTCTGTGGCACCAGGGTACATGTGATGCTGTGTGGCACACGAGGGTACATGTGATGCTGTGTGGCACCAGGGTACATGTGATGCTGTGTGGCACCAGGGTACATGTGATGCTGTGTGGCACCAGGGTACATATGATGTTGTGTGGCACCAGGGTACATGTGATGCTGTGTGGCACCAGGGTACATTTGATGCTGTGTGGCACCAGAGTACATGTGATGCTGTGTGGCACCAGGGTACATGTGACGCTGTGTGACACCAGGGTACATGTGATGCTGTGTGACACCAGGGTACATTTAATGCTGCGTGGCACCAGGGTACATGTGATGCTGTGTGGCACCAGGGTACATGTGATGCTGTGTGGCCCCAGGTTACATGTTATGCAGTTTGACACCAGGGTACATGTGATGCTGTGTGGCATCAGGGTACATGTGATGATGTGTGGCACCAAGGTATGTGTGATGTTGTGTGGCACAAGGGTATGTATGATGGTCTGTGCCACCAGGGTATATGAGATCCTGCGAGGGATCAGGGTCCATGTGATCCTGCGAGGGATCAGGGTCCATGTGATCCTGCGAGGGATCAGGGTCCATGTGATCCTGCGAGGGATCAGGGTCTGTGTGATCCGGCGAGGGATCAGGATCCATGTGATCCGGCGAGGGATCAGGGCCCATGTGATCCGGCGAGGGATCAGGGTCCATGTGATCCGGCGAGGGATCAGGGCCCATGTGATCCGCGGCGAGGGATCAGGGTCCATGTGATCCTGCGAGGGATCAGGGCCCATGTGATCCTGCGAGGGATCAGGGCCCATGTGATCCGGCGAGGGATCAGGGCCCATGTGATCCGGCGAGGGATCAGGGCCAATGTGATCCGGCGAGGGATCAGGGTCCATGTGATCCTGCGAGGGATCAGGGTCCATGTGATCCTGCGAGGGATCAGGGTCCATGTGATCCTGCGAGGGATCAGGGTCCATGTGATCCGGCGAGGGATCAGGGTCCATGTGATCCGGCGAGGGATCAGGGTCCATGTGATCCGGGTCCATGTGATGCAGGTCCATGTGATCCGGGTCCATGTGATCCGGCGAGGGATCATTGTCCATTTGAGGGATCAGGGTCCATGTGATCCTGCGAGGGATCAGGGTCCATGTGATCCTGCGAGGGATCAGGGTACGAGATCACACAATCATCGATGAATATTTGATCTGGGCAGTTAGGAAAGAGCAACGGACAGCGGTTGTACAGTTTAAGTATTTTTTTTATCATGTAGTTGGTAAAGTACTTAACAGAGTTTTCTGATGCTAGGCATAATTCAAAATGAATTAAACCTTGCATTATACAAAAGTTGAACCAGCATTGTTCGTCCAACACCTGAGGGTTGCTATCAGTCTTCATTAAAATTAGGGATTCGATGTTTTTTCTGGTATCTCTATTGATACATTTATTTTTGAGAAGTATATCGTATCGGGACGGATTGCCAAATGGCCCGTTGACCTCGCAATCGCTCTCGGATTCATCATTATCGGGGGATAAGTTGCCAAGATCGAAATGATCGAGATTTGTTATTTTCGTTTCCATTTAGATTCTTAAAACTTTTGGCCCAAGGATCAACGTTTCTATAGGAGGCGAAGAGGAATCAGGGTACAAGACTACACAATCATCGATGAACACTTGAGTTGGAGAGTTAGGAAAGATCCTCGGATTTTTGTCGAATGTTTCATATATTGCCTTTTTCATGTAGTCTGTAAAGGGCTCATCATCATCACAGTACAGTTGAATTATAGTTTGCCATAGATTGAAGTTGAATAGCATTACTTGTGATCTGTTAGGGTATCTATCAGTGTTCATTATAAATAGGGACTCGATTCTTTTTCTGGTAATTCTATTGACATAATTATTTATGAGAACTATATTGTATCGGGACGGATCACCAAATGGCCCCTCGATCTCGTGTTCGTGGACTTACAAATTTTCGGGGGATAAGTTGCCAAGTTCCAAATGACTAAGACTTGTTATTTTTGTTTCCGTTTTTATTCTAAGAACTCCTTCCCCAGGGATCAACTCTTCTCTAGGAGGCGACGAGTCCAGTCCATCCAACTTTGAGCTGGAGTCTATGTTAATGTCGCCGGGACCTGTGAGGTCCTGCTCTGGCTCCTTCAGAGAGCTGGAATTTAACTCAATGTCGCCGTGCGAGGTTTCAGGGACTGTATGATCCTGCGAGGAATCAGGGTACAAGACTATACAATCATCGATGAACACTTGGATTGGAGAGTTAGGAAAGACTCTCGGATTTTTGTCGAATGTTTCAAATATTCTCCTTTTCATGTAGTTTGTAAAGGGCTCATCACCACAGTGCCTTAGAATTATACTTTGCATCAAATGCTAGTTGAACACCATTACTGTTATTTCGTCAGGGTATCTATCAGTGTTCATAATAAATAGGGACTCGAATCTTTTATTGGTAAGTCTATCGGCAAAATTATTTTTGAAAACTATATTGTATCGGGACGGATTGCCAAATGGCCCCTCGATCTCGTATTTTTTGCCCCACAAATTTTCGCGGGTTAAGTTCTCAAGTTCCAAATGACTAAGACTCGTTATTTTGTTTCCGTTTTTATTCTTAGAACTCCTTCCCGAAGGTTCCCAGCTCTTCTCTAGGAGGCGACGAGTCCAGTCCATCCAACTTTGAGCTGGAGTCTATGTTAATATCGCCCTTCTCCAGGCTGAGGGACTGACAACCTCAAATTCTACGACTTCAAGGGTGATGGACTGATTACATCGTCTTCACATCTCTACTGTTCCTGCCTACTTTCTGTATTCGACTGAAATAGCCTAGTGTGTAGGCGAAAAGTTTCGGAATAAAGTTGCCTATGTGTCTTACCTACCATTCACTGTTCAAACGTCTGCTAAGCCTTCTGCTGCCAAAACGTGGTTGCCGCACCCATCCATCCTGGTATTAGTATCTCGTTCACATTCCTTGCCTCCTCCGCTACAACACTCTGCATTTACACAGTCTCCACCACCTTCACTTAGACAGCTCCTACATCTTCACCCTGGTGTTCCACCACCACTTATGGTCTATCGCTGCTGCTGTTGTCTCTGACTCTGTTGACTCCGTGTAAGGGCTGTCGGATGACATATGACCATATCATGAGCAAACCCAACATGTGTTCCTCTATCCCACATATCACTTGAACTCGTTTCCCGTGGACATAAATCTCACACATTATGGTACAGCAAAACGTAGTCATCGAAAATACGTTCATATCGTCACTTACAGCAGGGAAACCACAGTCCAAACACTGATTTTTGTGTGCATCATGCTTAACATGTCTTTGAATCTCATCTGAAATATCCTCGTCAGCTTCAAGAGGAACATAAGAACATAAGAAAGGATGAACACTGCAACACGCCTGCTGGCCCATACTAGGCAGGTCCTTCACAATCCATCCCACTAATAGATAAATTACGTACATTGCTTGACAGTGATAACGTGTGATGAATGGTTTTGAAAACCGACAAGTGAAGAATTGAGACACTTATGCAACACATGGGAATCTTTATTGAAGAAACGTTTCGCCACACAGTGGCTTCATCAGTCCAATACAAAGTAGAAATGGGTAAGGAGAGTAGAAGTTTTGAGGTAATCAGTCCCTCAACCCGGAATCGATGTTCAGTCCATCACTCTTGTAGGAAGTGCAGCACAGGCCAGAGAGGTGGCTTATATACTGCGGTGAGATGAGTCCAAGCAGAAGGAGGCGGGATCACAGTGGGACCTGCCACTAGTGTAAGTAGGTCGTCGTCCAAAGGTTGGGCAAGCGTTGAAGTCTTTGTACCAAGATCCCATGATGTTGCAGTGTCTGACAGATGTGATGAATGGTTTTGAAAACCGACAAGTTGAAGAATTGAGATTCCCATGTGTTGCATAAGTGTCTCATTTCTTCAACTTGTCGGTTTTCAAAACCATTCATCACATCTGTCAGACACTGCAACATCATGAGATCTTGGTACAAGACATCAACGCTTGCCCAACCGTTAGACGACGACCTACTTTCACTAGTGGCAGGTCCCACTGTGATCCCGCCTCCTTCTGCTTCAACTCATCTCACCACAGTATATAAGCCACCTCTCTGGCCCTGTGCTGCACTTCCTACAAGAGTGATGGACCTGAACACATCGATTCCAGGTCGAGGGGCTGATTACCTCAAAACTACTACTCTCCTTACCCATTTCTACTTTGTATTGGGCTGATGAAGCCACTGTGTGGCGAAACGTTTCTTCAATAAAGATTTCCCATGTGTTGCATAAGTGTCCCCATTCTTCAACTTGTCGGTTTTCAAAACCATTCATCACATCTGTCAGACACTGCAAACATCATGGGATCTTGGTACAAAGACTTCAACGCTTGCCCAAAACCCTTTGACGACGACCTACTTACACTAGTGCAGGTCCCACTGTGATCCCGCCTCCTTCTGCTTGGACTCATCTCACCGCAGTATATAAGCCACCTCTCTGGCCCTGTGCTGCACTTCCTACAAGAGTGATGGACTGAACACATCGATTCCAGGTTGAGGACTGATTACCTCAAAACTTCTACTCTCCTTACCCATTTCTACTTTGTATTGGACTGATGAAGCCACTGTGTGGCGAAACGTTTCTTCAATAAAGATTCCCATGTGTTGCATAAGTGTCTCAAAATTTTTCAGTGACAAACGAGGTTGACACCGAGCATGTGATGCTACTAGCAACATGTGTTATTCCCGTTGTTCAGAAACACTCCAGATACAGCATTTTTCCCTCCCCGTAGGTGCAACATGTGGTCTCTGAAGCAACGTCTTGTAACTAACTCTCTGCGTCATCATTTATGTGTACAATTTAACACCTGTTATTGTTAACTCGCTTCAATGTTTGCGTCATTACGAAGCTTAATTAGCCTGTTAACACAGAGTCAATCTGATTAATTGTTTATTTCACCTCGAATGCAACTTATCTGTGTGTTCACCACAGCTGTCATGATGTCGATTTTAAAAATAATGCTTGCTTGTAAAGAGTTGCTAATTAACCTACTAAATTAGATCCTAGTTAAATCCTAAGAAAAGCTTAGTTAGCCTTCGGACTAATGTATAGTGTAAGACGGGGTGGTTGTCGGCGATCATTTGTTTTCTGTTAGGCCCAACTAAGTTTAGGTTTCAGCTCCTTTTAAGTGGAGATTATCAAACCTCTTGTTACTCATTATCTCCTGAAGATTGTTAGGTAAGACACATATGCAACAGTTAGGTATCTTTATGAGATAGTCTGAAACAATATATTGTTTCAGACTATGGAACAATGCTCTTCTCCCAGACTGAGGACTGACCACCTCAAAACTTTAAGGGTGATGGACTGATTACATCGTCTTCAAGCCCTCTTCTGCTTCTATCAACTTCTCTGTACTCGACTGAAGAAGCTACTGTGTAGGCGAAACGTTTCGAAATAAAGATACCTAACTGTTGCATATGTGCCCTTACCTAACAACCTGTCGGTATTTTATACCATTTTAATGTTCAATCTCCTGAAGATCTCTGGAGGTTTTAAAATACTCTGGACTTCCCAAGTATCCGGAGTAAATTTAGCTGCAACTCATTTGCCCTCCTGCGTGAAGAGAGGTTCTGGCACTTTGTCTCTGACGATAACTGGGGTTTAAAAAGTATGTGGATACTCTTCCTGCACAAGTAACGATCTTCTAATAATTATGTTCAAGTGTTTCCACAAACTTCGTTATAGTTTCGTTTACTGATTTTCATTCATATTCTTTCCTATCTTTTATATTGCATTCCTTTCCTCTCTGTCATATCTCTCTTGAGGAACTTAAATTATAGGAGTGAAATATATCGTACCACGGGCGGGGTTTGAACCCGCGATCAGAGAGTCTCAAAGTTCTAGACCGTCGCGTTAAAGGAGTGAATATTTTAATGGAAAATATAGTAAACGTTTACTGATATTTAAATAATGATTTATTTTATTAAAAGCCTCTTTACTGAAAGAATAAGTTCGTAGAACCACAACTTAAATAACTTAAGTTTCAGCATATTGTCCATAATGATTTTTCATATGATTTTTTATATATTAAAATTATTCTTTGTTTATGACCTGTTGGTTGTTGTTGTTGTTATGTTGACATCGTGTGTCACAACAACGTCAATTGTGTTGTTTTTCATCAAACTTTTAGTTTACAAAACTGTGGTAACTGCCAGGTCACTTTAAATTTGGTTTACACACTCATGAAAAATTAAATCACTATTATTGTTCAGTGTTTTTATTTGTTTTAGTCCGTGCATTTTTTGCCTGTGTTTCTAGAGCATGTACGTCTGCCGTTTCTTTGTCTCTCTGTTGAGATCAAATTTGGTTCGTTTCCCTTTTTTATTATAGCCCCGGGGGGTTAGCCACCCAAGATAACCCAAGAAAATCTTGCATCCTCGAGGACTGTCTCATATTCCATTGTGGTCCTTCAGTCTTGTCCCCCAGGATGCCACCCACACCAGTCCTTTAACATCCAGGTACCTACTTGCTTGCTGGGTGAATTGGGACAGCAAGTATAAGGAAACACACCTAGTGTTTCTTCCCGGCAGGGGAGTGAACCACGACTGTGTGTGAGGCAAAAGTGTGCCTACCGGGCCCAAACGGGACATCCGTTTTGTCATTTTTGTGTTTGTCTCTTCATCTGTAGATTCGTCTCTGCTTCTGTTCATCCTTCTGTCGGCCGCTCTTCATGCTTTTCCACCCTTTTTTTCTCAACCCATCCATCTCTTTATCGTTTCTCGCTTTTATAAACTTCATCTCTACTTCCTTCCTCAATTCGTCTTTCTGTCTACAATTCCAATCCTTTGCCCGTCCCTTTACTGTAAGTCATGTAGACAGGTGGAAGACTAGCAAGGAAGGGGCAAGATCGTGACAATCACAGAATGGTAATTACGGTAGGAGCAAAAATAGCAGCCTAAGGAAGATGATGAAATCTCACTTCCTCTACGAAACAAGTGTATCTCATTTTTAAAAGTAAATGGAAGAGTTTTGACTCTGTCAGTAAGCAAATGAAGGCATTCACCTACGTTATTATCAATGAGTATATTTTACTTCCATTAAGTATTTTGGCATTGTTTGTGAATATTTTGTATAACCCCTCTAGATTCATTGTCTCCCAACTAACATAATAATGATATTAGAACCTGGTTTCAAATATTTCAAAAATTCACTAGAAAACGTACAGAGAGGAAAAACAAAGTTTGATCCCAAGTATCAGAAATCCTTCCCTATGAGGATAGACTAAAGGGCACTATCTCGAAAGGCGTAGAATTAGGGGGGGGGTATGATAGAGGTGTATAAATAAAAAAACAGGAATAAATAAAGGGATGGACGACGAAGTTGACGACCAAGAAGACAATGGAAAGCCAGAAAACGATGAAGAAAAAAGAGACTGCTGTGGAAACTCCTGGGGAAACCTCCAACGCATTCTCGGTGCTACCTGACGAATGTGAGTCGACTACGGGATCGTCACGACGAACGCAACAAGGAAGGTAAAAAATTGTTGTTGTTGGGGATAGCCAGGTTAGATACATGGATAGGGCATTCTGCTTGAAGGACAGGAGTAGGAGACAGAGGGTTTGCTTTCCTGGGGCTGGGTGGAGGACATTGTTAGCCGGCTTGACAAACATCATGAACGGTAATGGGATCAATCCATTATTTGCCTCAGTGCTGGAGCAATGATGTAGGCAAGATAGAAGTGAGGATTTAGTTAGAAATTTTCAGGACAGCTATAGACATAATTAGGAAGAAGGGGGAGGGCGCCCTGTTATATGTGGCATTTTGCCAAGAAGAGGTGATGGTAATGAATGGTTGTCCAGAGAAATTGGTATTAATTGTTGGCTGGATAAACACTGTAAGGATAATGCAGTACCTTTAAATCGACAACTGGGACAATTTCTATGGCCGAAATGCATGTATGCCAGGGATGGGGTTCACTTATCCAGGGCAGGTGTGGGTTTTCTTGCTAACTCAGTTGAAGGGGTTGTTAGGACTTTAAACAAGATTAGTTAAAAGGTATGGGTTTAGAAATGATAAATAATGAGTATGGAAATTGACTTATGCTCTGATATTAAGAATCTTAATAGTAACTTTTCCCTGGGGTAACTCTGGGTAACGATAATTTCAGAAATTGTGTAGAAACAAAGATGAATAGGAAAAAAAGTGCAGAAGAAAAAAACATATGATGGTATTTTATGCTAACAGTCGAAGTGCAAGAAATAAATTAATGAACTACGTTTGGTAGCATGTGCTGGGAACTTTGATATCATTGCATTAACTGAAACGTGGTATGATTTAAAAAAGTCGGGATATGACGCTGAGTGTAATATCCAGGGGTTTAAGTTGTTCAATGTGGATAAAATGTAATGGGAAGGGGGGAGGAGCTGCATTGTAAATTCGAGAAAATATTAATTGTTGCATAAAAACAGGTATAAAAATAGATGGAGCAGTAACAGAGTCTGTTTGGGTAGAGTTCGTGGGGGGTCAAGAAAAAAACTAATTCTAGGTGTATATATACCGACCTCCAGGCTTGGATCACGATAGAGGGAGACTTCTTTGGGACGGAAATTGTTAGGGCTTCTGGACACAAAACATAGTCATAGTAGGGGACTTTAACTTTAGTCAAATTGACTGGAGTTCTTTGACAGGTAATCTAGAGTCCAGTGACTTTATGGAAACAATTCAGGACTGTTTTCTGAAACAGAGCGTAACTGAGCCCACATGGGGTAATAATTTGCTAGACCTAGTCTTGTCAAATAAGGAAACACTCGTGAATAATCTGGAGATCACTGAAGAGCTTGGCGCAAGTGATCACAAATCCATCACTTTTAGCATTAATTGGGAATGCAAGAAAATGAAAATACAGTAAAAATCCCTGATTTTTTGTTCTGCCGATTATAATGGACTTAGGGAACATCTGTCTATCTTGATTGGGGTTTATCTAGCTAATGATTTTATTGACGATAATCATACTCATGAATATTAAGGAACTGCTTTTAAAGATTGTTTTCTTAATAATTACACAGTGCCCAGAGTATATACATTCCCCAGAGAGAAATTAGGTCTAATAATAACGATCCCAAATGGGTTAACAGGAGGCTAAAGCATCTATTAGGGAGAAAAGGGAAATTTATAGGCGCATCAGAAGAGGAGAGGTTAACCTTACTGACCAATATGTTCTGCTTAAAAGAGAAGTAAAAAAGGAGATTAGAAAGGCTAAACGTGACTATGAAATTAGAGTTGCTAATGAATCAAAGACTAATCCAAAGGGGTTCTTTCAAGTGTATAGGACGAAGGTGAAGGAAAAAGTAGGACCTCTGAAAACTGGGAATGGACAGCTGACGGATAATGAACTGGAAATGTGTTCCTTATTTAATGACTATTTTTTGTCAGTTTTTACACAGGAAGATGTAAATGAGATTCCAGTAATTAGCAATTATTTAGTTCCTGATGAATTTAAGTTAACTAATATTACTGTCACGAGGGACATGGTTATTAAACAGATGGACAAACTGAATCAAAATAAGTCCCCAGGACCCGATGTGTTTTTTCCAGGGTACTTAAGGAATGCAAGATGGAGCTTAGTCAGCCATTAACGAGTGTATTCAATGCGTCCATCTTTACCGGTGTTGTGCCAGAGTTGTGGAAGATGGCTAATGTGGTTCCTATATTCAAATCAGGAGATAAGTCCACTCCTTCAAATTACCGTCCAATAAGCCTGACATCTATAGTGGGCAAGTTATTAGAATCAATTATATTCAAATTCAATTCAAATTCAATTCAAATTCAAAGTTTATTCTCTATAAGGATTACAATGTTGATTTTACAGAAATTTGGTTATTGTGTGGTTTACATGTTGTAAAATAGTGATTACAGAGTGTAACCACTAGAACGCTTAGCATGGCTAGGCATTTTCGGCAGACTTAGTTTTTATTCTTAATTGTAAAATATTACAAATTATGAGGTAAGTTGGTATTATGGCTAAGTGACTAAATACTAGTTTGTGAGTTTAGCAATGTGAATTCTTTTGTTTTGGCACAGTACATAGTTTCAGTATTGGAGTATCACAGGATTCATTATTTTTAAGATTGAGATTAATATTTCTGTTTATGGTCAAATGAGTGAGTGAGTGTAAGTGTGAACCACCAGGTGGTATTCGTGTAGTTAGTTGATGGGGTTTATCAGGGAGATAAGATGTTTTCTAATGGTAGTTTTGAAGGTGATGAATGTGTCTGCAGTTCTAGAGTTCTCAGGTTAGGGTATTCCAGATTTTAGGGCCTTTGACATACATTGAATTTTTGTAAAGGTTTAGTCGGACACGGGGAATGTCGTAGAGATGTTTGTGGGCTGGTGTTTTGCCTGGTGGGTTCTGTCACAACTATCAAGAAAGCGTTTTAGGTCAAGGTTGATATTAGAGTTTAAGGCCCTGTAGTGTAGATTGCACAGTAGTAAGTGTGGATGTACTGAACAGGGAGTAAAGTTATAGCTGACATTATCAGAAGTCACCTTGAAAAAGCATAACTTGATAAATGAATCTTTAGCATGGGTTCACGAGAGGTCGTTCCTGCCTGACAAACTTACTGACGTTCTTCAATAGAACATTTGAGGCAGTTGACAGTGATAAGGAATATGATATTTTTTATTTGGATTTCAGTAAAGCCTCGATAGAGTACCTCACAAGAGACTCTTAAAAAAGTGGCAGCTCATGGTATAGGAGGTAAACTTCTAGCATGGATTGAGGCATGGCTTACCCAAAAGAAAGCAGAGAGTTACCATTAATGGAGTGAAATCTGAATGGGGATTAGTCACTAGTGGCGTTCCACAAGGGTCAGTTTTAGGCCCTCTCTTGTTCATAATTTACATTAATGACCTTTATGAAGGGATTACGAGTGACATGAGTAAATTTGCTGATGATACAAATTAGGCCGTATAATTCACTCTGAGGAGGATATCAATGAACTCCAGGACGATTTGGACAAATTAATGTCTTGGTCTGAAAAATGGCAGATGAAGTTCAATGTGGATAAGTGTAAGGTAAATTGCCCTTGGTAATGAAATAACCCTCGAAGCTATAATCTAGGTGAAGTAGAGCTTGATCATACAGAATGTGAAAAAGACTTGGGAGTCATGGTAGAGATGTACGGCCTGGCAAAAACTCACAAGCAGGTTTTCCCACTGAGGCCCATATCCTCGGGAATAGGCAGTGCTCCCCACCAGCTCTCAAGAATTCTCGCCAAAACACCTCTCTAAACTCTTCAATCCAGTTTCACACTTGAAGAAGAAGTCGACAACACTCTTCCTTTCCTTGGATGTTCTGCTTTGCAAAGCTGACCACGAACTTCGTTTTAAAGTCTATCGAAAACCCACCAACCAAAACGATCTTCTCCAATTTTACTCTCACCACGACACCAAAAACAAACGTGGTGTAATTATAGGCTTCCTTCCTGCGTGCACTCAGAATCTGCAGCAATGAGTTTCTTGAAGAAGAATGCACGATGATTGAACAAGTATTTTCTAAACTCCACTATCCTCGTCACTTCATCAGAGGCTGCAGACGACGGGCATTAAACATCTTCAACACACCCAGAGAAGGACATTTCCCGAGAAGAGATACATAGTCCTCCCCACCAACTCCATTGCCAAACATGTTTCCATCATCTTTTCCAATACCTCATTTCAAGTATCTACTCCACAACCACGACCATCAAGGACATTACCAGTAAATAGACGGGAAAAGCTTCCACCCTCTGCAGGGGTTATACATAATAAATAACAAAAAGGCACAATACCGTGACTGGAACGATACACAAATAACCCGCACATAAAGAGAGAAGTTTTACGACGACGTTTCGGTCCGACTTGGACCATTGACAAAGTCACACAGTGTGACTTTGTCAATGGTCCAAGTCGGACCGAAACGTCGTCGTAAGCTTCTCTCCCTTTTTTGTGCGGGTTATTTTTGTATACATAATCCCCCTTTTAATGACTGCAACAAGTTATACGTGGGCGAAACATCAAGGCACCTCCAAACACGTATTTCAGAACAACCAATACGCAAGCAGGTCTGACGACACAAGGAAATGCCTGCGTACAACAACGTAATTCACACAACCACTAGATAAACTACAGAAAATCAAGACTTATCTCCACAGAACAACACTCAGTACCGAAGAATCCCGTAATCATCACTTATTTCTATATCCGACAACTTCAACCAGAATAGTGGCTTCTATAACATAAATGAACAACAAAAAGGTATACAATACCGACAGGTTGTTAGGTAAGACACATATGCAACAGTTAAAACAACTTTATTCCGAAACGTTTCGCCTACACAGTATTCTTCAGCGAATACAGGAGGAGGAAGGGAATTTTAAGCGAGTAACAATTTCCCTCACCCTTGATCGTAGAATTTGAGATTCAGTCCCCTCCCTGGGGAAAATTCAGTTCCATATCAGTTCCCAAATTCCTGACTATGGGAAAGAACCTCCAGGCCGAGGGACTGACAACCCAAATTCTACACACAAGGGGGAGGACTGATTTTCATCGTCTTTTAAAACCCACTTTCCCGCCACTTTTTGTATTCGACTGAAGAACCACTGGTAGGCGAAACGTTTTTGGAAAAAATTTTTCTAACGTTTTCTATGTGTCTTCATAACATACTTGAACCACTTTCCAAAAATTTTTTTTCTGTAAAAAATTGGTAGAATTAACCGACAATATGTAAAGTAAAAGGGCACAATGCAACTAATGTGACTTTTTTGGGGGGCAACTTTCGCCTCCTGGAAGCGAAACTTTGCCACAAAAATGTCACATTAGTTGCATTGTTCCTTTCACCTTACAAATTTCTTCATCGAATCCCACATAAGACCTTAAAAGGTCTGCTCACGAACTTATCCAACCCCCTTTTCCCAAGCAAACCCAAGATTTTAGACCTATAACCCCCACCGGTACATCTTAGATCAGCATTCTCCACCTGCCCAGCTTCTGAACCGACTAAAATACTCGCGTTCCTTCCACCCCAGGTAGTTCTGTTTGTGACTTGAAAAACCCCTGTGTGGGGGAAACGTAGTCAATAAAGGATCCATTTTACTGCATAGTGTTTATATTTCCATTGTGTTGGTATTTTAATACCATTTATTTCCATCGGGGTCATGTAAAACAAAACTAAAGCCAAGACGCAGTGCCTTAGTGTGCGCAACAAGGCCCAAAAGATTACTTTTATTTTTTCTCAAGAAGTATAATAACAGAATCCAAAAATTATTTTTCAGCTCTAACACACTAGCAGATTGAACATTTAAAAAGGTAAAAAAATACCGACAGGTTTTTTTAGGTAAAACACATATGCAACTTTTTGGTATCTTTTTTTTGAAACGTTTCGCCTACACAGTAGGCTTCTTCAGTCAAGTACAGAAAAATTGATAGAAGATAAGAACTTTAAAACATGTAACATCCACACCCTTAAAGATTTCAGGTGGTCATCCCTCATCTGGAAAAGCATTGTTTCCGAAGTCTGAAACAAAAGAAGTTAAAACAAAAGGAGCCTTAATAAAACCCCAAAGGGTGAGACTAGGCCTTTGGGGGGTCAGGTCCCCCTCAAATCCAGCCTTCCACTAGTAGGGTTTTTTCGAAGTTATTTCAGTCTGTACCAAATACCCTTGTGTCGCATGTCTGACAATGAACATTAAAATGGTAAAAATACCCACAGTTTTTTTAGGGAAGACACAATCAACAGTTAGGGATCTTTATTTTGAAACGTTTCGCCTACACAGTAGGCATCTCTTCTTCTTCCAGTTGAGTACAGAAAAGTTGATAGAAGCAGAAGAGACAAGAAAAACTATGTAATCAGTCCATCACCCTTAAAGATTTGAGGTGGTCCAGACCCATCATTTCTGGAGAAGAGCATTGATCCCGAATCGAAACAATAATGAAAGTTGAAAGAACGAACGAACGAAAGTTCAGGTAAGAACCCCACCCAAATGGGATGAGCGGGGAAGACGGGAACAAGACGAAGAATAGTGCTGGAGAGGAGTGTTCTTAGTCTTGGAATAAGCCAGGGCTTAACCCAGCAGCAAAGGCGATCGTGGACAGATATTGAAAAAGAGAAATTCAGGATTCTTCCTGTTGGGACTTCTCCGGTGGGTGAGCTGGGATAAGGGACATGCGACGTTTAGGAGAGCTAGAGTGGAGTGCAGAACTGAGCCATGTCTTAACCCTAAAATGCTAAGGCGAACGTGGGTACAGAGATAAGGTACCTGTCATAGAAGGTACATGTCAGCGGAACCAAGGTTCTTAGAAAGTAGGGTTAGAGCAGGATCATGCAAGGAGTAAAAAGGTTTTGTTGGTTTTGTGCGTCTGCGAATTGACTGAATGACTTTCGTCCAAGGATAGAGGTCCAGTAGTCATGTCGTGTCTCAAGTTTGTCTATCTTTCCAGTCAACTGAGCCCTTGCCAGTACAGATTCAGCGCAGGGAATGTCTAAACAGAGGGCATGGAGATACCGCTTGTCGAAGTCCTCCCATCCTGACATCAAGCACCTCAGCGCAAGCGCCTTGTTCTGGACACGCTCTTTAAGTAAGTTTGTTTTTGTGCTGCAAGAGAGAGGGCTAAGAGGAGAGTAAGTTAACAGAGGACGTAATTAGGGATTGTAGAGGTGTAGTTTGGTGCGTTGAGTGAGAGGCATTTTTTCAGCTTGTAGAGGCCCGCACGGGCTTACTAGCTATTGCTTGCCCTTGAGTGAATGTGTCCGTGTAAACGAAGAAGGTAGTGAAGATTATGGCGCCCAAAGGACAGTGACAGAATTAGTGTGATAAGGAAGTTAAGTGCGGGGTGTCAGCTGTCGAAGTTCGACAGGTAATGGAGGAATCACGTTTTCCTGTAGTAAAAAAACGTAATGCGTGGCTTTTTCTGCATTGGTTTTGGATCCTCCCATTTTTGTTCCCCAGATTGGTTCTATCCTGTCCAACCTCATTTGTGTTTTGTGTGTGAGTGAATCTATGATTGGCATGAGTGGATAAGCTCTGTGTAATGTCGTCCTGCATAGGCTAGGGTGGTTTTTGATGGAGTTGTGTATACCAGGTGCAGGAATGTCCCGTTATGTATAAAATGTAGAGGGTAGTGAAGGACAGATCCCTGGGGGGTACTCCAGCACTTTAGTGTGAAAGAAGTCAGAGTAACAGCCCTTAGGAAATTGATTCGCATGGACGGCCGTCTAGGAAGTTGCAGAGGAGTTTACGAGTATTGAGAGGCATTGAAGTTAGTGGGGGCAGAGTTGTACTTGAGCCCTTCGTGCCACACAGTGTCAAAAGCTGTTTCAAAAACGTCTTTTGCAACCAGGGGCAGTCCTGTTTCTTTGTAATTTGTGTTGATGAGGATGTCTATGAGAGTGATGTTAATGGCATCCCTGTGTGGATCTGTGAGTACTGAAGCAAACTGGCCCTCAGAAAGTAGAAATTATGTTCCAGTATCTGCGAGGGCGATGATTAATGGTTTTTCAAAGAGTTTTCACTAAAATTTCGAGGAGGCTGATAGGGCGATAGTTTCAAGGTCAATGTGGGTGTCTTTTATTGGGTTTAGAATGAGGATAAGCAGAAGCAGCTTGAAGAGGGAAGGAAGTAACCAAGCAAGGGAGGCATTGAGGAGGTTTGTGTAGGCAGTAATGATTGAGTCAGGAAGTGTGTTTTCATGGATAATATGGTTTAGGCCAAGCCACCAGGAGCCTTTGGAGGAAGGTGTCTGAGGAAGGGTTTTAAAATGTCTGTGTTGGTGAAGGAGTGTCGAGTTCTTGGAGTGGTAAGAGTGTCTAGATGTATGTGGCTGTCTGGTGTTGTTTCTCTTGTTGTGTGCAGTGTTCCAGTGTTTCTATGTTCTGAATGTGTTGAATAACGTTAGGGCGAGGTGGGTGGGGTGGGAGATGTTCTCCCCAGATGTGTTGAAGAAGTTGGTACAGCCTGTTGGGGTCTGAGATGTGTGTGTTGTTTTGTGGGTGATGTGTTTTGAATATATGGTGGGAGTAGTGCCACTGAATATTTGATAAAGTTCCAGAAGGCTTTAGTGTAATAATACGCTGCTTTGTCTGCTTTTGTATTTAGTTGTGACCAGTGATATGTTGTGGGTCATGGTCTAGGCTGTGTAAAATGTTGTATCTAAGGTAAGTGAGATCTAATCGGACTTGATTAAACTATGTGTGTTCAGAGGGAAGCGGTTGTGGTAGCAGATAATTTAGTCCTTCTTGTTCCTGATTGACGGTTTTGGAAGGAATAACGTGTGTGTGAGTTTTCTTTGGTATTGCGATGTTGGCTGCTAGTTGTAATGGTGTCCTGGATGAGATCAAGTTGAGTATCGACGTCAGAGATAGGTTTGTTGTTGTAGTCATAGGTGAGGTTTAATATGACTATGTGTTGTTTAAAGCATCCCAGTCAGCGGGTTCTTGTAAAAAGGGAGGGGTAATGAAGGTGTGGTTTGGAATGAGGATAGGGTTGGAGGAAGATGTGTAAGATGACTGGGAAGTGATCAGAGCCTGTATAGGCCAGGTGAATGTATGTTAAATGAGAGCTGGCACGGTTAGGCCAGAAAGATTCTGGTTATGCGCTATGGCCGCCTGGTGTGGTTTGACGAAGGTATTGAATTCTGGGCCAAGAAGTAATTAGGTGGTAATATGGTTTGTGAACGATTGAACAAAGTAAAAAATTGGGAGACCAAGTTGTGTTACTGTGTGGAAGAAAGGCGGTGGTTGCATTCCAGTCAGCAAGTTAGGTAAGAGTAGGTGTGTTGGTGTAATTGAAGACTAAGGAGAGGTCGTGTATGTTAGAGGTAGTGTTTGGGGCGAGCATAGGTGGTGAAAAAAGATAAGGGCCCAAGGTGTGAGTGGTATTCTGACAGCAAGACAGTTTTGATGAATAAAAAGGGATTGGGAGAAGATTCATGGTTTAGTATGGAAAATGACAAAGGATGGCAACACCCCTCGGGGGACATAGGGGGACTGTAAGATGCAGTATAACCATAATGGCGATACAATGAGGGACTTTGAGGCAGGTACTGTTAGCAAAACAATATCTGGCCTCTCTGCTACAAGAGCTCGGCCAGTAGGTGTCCTAATTGTAAAGTAAAACGTAACGATGAACTGAATCACCTTAAACGTGATTAAATGTTTCTGTCTTCGCAAAAGTTAATGTCTGGGGAGGAGTTTGGATTAAAAGCCCGTTGAAAGGTGGTGCCACAGTGGAATGTGTGGGTATTGTAGGTGCTGACGGACCTGTTTCCTCCTGTAGGGGGAGAAAGATGGAACTGTTTTATTATGTTCTATGTTCTGTCCATCAGAAGTTGGGGCCAGGTTTTAGGTTTTGATGGATTTTGCTGGAGGAGTGGAGATGGACCTGTATGAGGTTTTTGGTGTGGTGGAGTGGGCGAAGGAGGGATGCAGAGGAAGTAGGAAGTCTTTTTTGTTTTATTTTTTATTTGGTAAGTATGAGGCAGTGGAAGCTTTGGAAGGGGATGAAGTGGGTAAGGACGTGGGGGAGGGTGGTCGAAAGCATAGCAGTAGGGTTGTTGGTGGGAGGTGTAGAAGTAGTGAAGGAGAGGTAGGGGAAGGAGGATAGCAGGTGGAGTAGGAGTGGGGGGGGTGGGAGAAGAGGAAGGAGGGGAGAGGTTGTAGTAGGCTTCGAAGAGAAGCCGGACGGAGGGATAATTAAAGAGGAAGATTGTTAGCAGACCAGAGATAAGGTAAAGGACATGTTAGTAGTCTGATGTAAGCTTGTTAGATAACCATCGCAAGTGGGCAGCAGTGGCAAGTTGACAGTATAGTTTTGTAGTCTAGTGTGGGTGAAGAGGAGAAGTGCATGTAGACTGTGTGTTGGTGATTGATGTGGGACAGAGTATAAGAGGAAACCAAGTGCGTGGGATGCTCAGGGCATTGGGGGTAGTGGAGGGGAGGTGTGGAAGGGGAGGGAGGTAAGTAAGGGGATGGGCTGAGCAGGGAAGGGGTTGGGGAGGGAGGAGGTTGGCTTGCACTGCGGGTGAGAGACTGTGCTTTCTAGAAGGCAGGAATTTGCAACTGCATGTGAGGACTCCGCCGCAGTTAAACATTTAAGGGTGAGGTGTGCAAGTATTCCAGAAGTGGCCAGTGCTGAAACAACTGGAGCAGACATGTGTAGAAGAGCATGTGTTTTTTGTCGTGGCCGAATTGTAGCATTTAAGACATTTTGATTGGGTGAAGTTCGGATTGAAGAGAGTGTTTGGAGGAATGCGGATGGTACTTGGCAAAGATTCCATACTGAAGAGTTTGTAGAGAGGCGTCAGCAGAGTAGAACAGCGAATTTTGAGAATGGTAGAGTTATCTGTCAGTAAATATCACAACAGAGACATTGATCTTAGAAACTGATTATCTTTTATAAAGTCCTTCTTTGGTCTGTGTCATAGGCTTCAGGAGAGAGAGTAGTCTACGAGTTTTTAGCAATGACCGTGCTTTTTGCCAGGGGGGGACGGTGCTCAGGAGTCCTAAAAAAGTGAGCCGGCAATGAGAAGTTTTTGTCTGTATCCCGCAGTGAATGTAACGCTTCGTAGTATTGTTTGTTCAAGAAGGAGTTTGAAGCCTGAGTTGGTTTTGAAGACTTTAAGTTTGAGGTGCAACCAGTGATCTGATATAAAAATTTTCCGGACAGATATTGGCATCAGGAATAGGAAAATTTGAGGTTTAGCGAGAAGGAATTGAGATTTAAGAAGAAGCAGAGGCAGGTAGGGTGGGCGTTGGGGGAGAGTGGAATGGTGGGAGGGAGTTGGAAGGCACGAAGGCAGTCGTCTAATTACGAAAAAGAAGTAACTTGGAGGTGACACTCGGGCCAAAAAGTGAGAGTACTCAGCTAGGCAAGTACTTGGGTAAGTAGACACACGTACTTGCTGGCGCAGGACACTGAGGAGGTGAACTGTAGCTTGATGGAGCACTGTATATCCTGAGTGGCGGCGAGACAGGTTGTATGGCGTGCAGTCAACAGGCGAAGAGAATTCATACAGCAAGAGGCTTCCTGCCCTATCGGGTTTACGCAAGACCACGACGCACCAAACCTGATGGTGGAGAGGAAGACGGGTCCAGCAACACTACTCAACACGGGGTAATTCGAGAGAGGCGAGATCGTCGATGTGTTAGGTAAGCACACGTCACCACTCGAGCTAAGTCGATCTCACATTGAAGTTGAAAGGACAGAATGGAGCCTTATATAGCGCCAGGAGGTGAGACGTAAGGTCGCTTAGGTGAGCGTCAGGATCCCTCTCAAATCCAGCCGTTTTCTCATCTAGTAGAGGAAAAAAATGGTATAAAATACGACACATGGAAATAAAAACACATAAGCAGTATAATTGGATCTTCATTGACTACGTTGTCGCCCACACAGGGGGCTTTTTCAAGTCACAAACAGAACTACCTGGGGTGGAAGGAACGCGAGTATTTATAGTCAGACTATAAATATAGACTATAAATACTCGCGTTCCTTCCACCCCAGGTAGTTCTGTTTGTGACTTGAAAAAGCCCACTGTGTGGGCGAAACGTAGTCAATAAAGGATCACATTATACTGCATATGTGTTTATATTCTCACTAGTAGAGGTTGTCAAAGTTGATTTCAGGTCTGTACCAAGATACCCTTGTGTCGCAGTGTCTGACAGATTGAACATTAAAATGGTATAAAATACCGACAGGTTGTCTCACCTCCTGGCGCTATATAAGGCTCCATTCTGTCCTTTCAACTTCATATTGTTTCAGACTTCGGAAAAATGCTCTTCTCCAGACTGAGGGACTGACCACCTCAAATCTTTAAGGGTGATGGACTGATTACATCGTTTTCAAGTCTCTTCTGCTTCTATCAACTTTTCTGTACTCGACCGAAGCCTACTGTGTAGGCGAAACGTTTCAAAATAAAGATACCTAACTGTTGCATATGTGTCTTACCTAACAACCTGTCGGTATTTTATACCATTTTAATTTTCAATCTGTCAGACACTGCGACACAAGGGTATCTTGGTACAGACCTGAAATCACTTCGACAAACCCTACTAGTGAGAACGGCTGGATTTGAAGAGGGACCTGACCTCCCAAAGCGACCAACCTCTCACCACCTGGCGCATAAAAAGGCTCCATTCTGTCCCTATTCAACTTCAAATTGTTCAGACATCGACAATGCTCTTCACCAGACTGATGGACTGACCACCTGAAATCTATTAAGGTGATGACTGATTACAAACATCGTTTTCAAGTCTTTCCTGCTTCTATCAAACTTTTTCTGTACTCGACTGAAGAAGCGTACAGTTTATGCGAAACGTTTCAAAATAAAGATACCTAAATGTTGCATAATGTGTCTACCTAACAACCTGTCGGTATTTTAAATACCATTTAATTTTCAATCTGTCAGACCTGGCAACAAAAGGGTAATCTTGGTTACAGCGCCTACAATCACCTTCGACAACCTCTACTAGTTAGAACGGCAGGATTTGAGAGGGCCGTGACCTCCCAACCATTCTGAGTTCTTACCTCTTCCTAAGTGACCTACGTCCTCACCTCTTTGGCGCTATATAAGGCTCCAATCCTGTCACTTTCATACCCATATGTTTCATACTATGGAACATGCTCTTCACCAACGATTGACTGAACCACCTCAAACTTTAAGGGTGATGGACTGATTTCATCGCTTCTACAAAGGAATCTTCTGCTTCCAACAACTTTCTGTACTCTCGACTTAGAAGCCTAGTGTGTAGGCGAAACGCTTCGAAATAAAGATACCTCAACTGTTGCATAAGTGCCTTTTCTATCAAATTTTCAGTACTCGACTGAAGAAGCCTACTGTGTAGGCTAAACGTTTCGAAATAAAGAAACCTAACAGCTGCATATGTCTTTCCCGATCTAAAATCTATTACTTGGTAACATAAAAATAGGTTGGACAAATAATAGGTCTGGAAAGTGGCATTATTTATCACATGTAAAGTTGGCTTTGTGTAGTATAACAGGAAGAGACTATGTGATGGCAGGGTTTACTGTTTTCAGGAGGATTCTTTGCTAAGACTTCGGAGATGGGAAGCTGGGCCGTTGTTTGGTTATTGTATCGAAACAGCGATCAGTGCTGATTCAAGGCACTTGCAATCTGCGAAATTATTTCTTTGATCACTAATTGGACGTCCTCTGAATTTCATGAGATGATTTGGTGGAAATTCGGTTTGTACACGAGGCGTAGTTTAAGGCTGTCGTTCCTACATCCGTAATTGTGTCATTGAGGCGGGTGTCGAGTTTCTTGCTGTATTAGCATCACATTTTCACCTAGATCTTGTCACAGCTTCCACAAGGGTATAGTGTAAACCCCTGCATTGACTGGTTCGTGTGCTTGGGTTTGTTCCTGGTTAGATCCTTTATTGAAGTGCTAGAAGCGATGGCGACTCTGTTTGTTAGCTATGAAAGTACTTTTGAGACTTTAGTGCAACCTGGCTGTTGGGAAGATTATAACTTTTGTTGGAGCGGTGTTGATGCGTGGAGAATTAATGATCTGAAGAGCTCTTTCATCAGTCCTATAGATGAAAAAAAGAAGGAAAATGTAACTCAGTGAATGTTGGTTAATGTATGTACATTCCTCGTCAATAAACTCAGTACTACACAATCGGTATGCTCGATAGGAAAAACCCGATGAGATGCCTCCTTTTGGTCTTGGTATCTTGACTGGAATAGAAGTGGTGAGATCCTTTTTATTGTGGGTTTCCGATAAACTTGATATCTTAGGTTTGATGTCCTACTTTGTGAAATGGGACGTCGAGGAAAGGTAGCTTGTCATTTGACTCTTCTTCTAGATTGTGAACTGGGATCGCAGGGTTCAACTGCGTTGAGCCTTGCCTGAAGAACCCGTACGATCAAAACGGTTTTTGGATTATTACGAGTGACCTCGTCCACGTAACGTAACCAAGTTACGCTATGAAGGATATGTTGTCGAAGTGAATCGACTCTAGTGTTCCATGTATAAGTTTGGCTTGGACGGCACTTATGGGACCCCCATTCCATGCCGTAGGTTAGTTTGTAGAGCTTGTTATTGAAAGAAAAACAGTTGAAATAAACACAGAGTTCCATCAAGTCAACAAAATCTCCGGGAGGTAGAGGAAGATTAAGGTCCCGATTGACTTTAACGGACGTAGAACCTCGATGGGCTTTTTTGGTAGGTACTTTTGTGAAGAGGGAATCACATCCAAACTGCTTTATTTCTTGTTAACGGATGAGAGGATACGGATTCGGTTGAGAAGGTCGCCTGAGTGATATAAAGATGAGGCGGTGCTGATGGTCCCCAAGAAGGCAGGAAAGATGTTTGGCCAAGAACACCCGGCTAGTTATGTGTGAGGCACACCTATCCTTGTACGAGATTGGACTGAGAGGAATATTGTTTATAATGGGTCTTGTTAAACATATAATGTGTATGATTTGGTTAGGGTTGCTTGGTAACAAAGACAGAAGTTATCTTCCCTTCTCTAGTGCTTTGAGTATATTGTCTGGTTTTGTATAGAAAAGTCTTGGTGATCGTCTCCCACTGTTGATTGCTGATGGGTTCGTAGTAGATTGATCATTCAAAGGTCCTCATTTTAGTGTATTGTAAGTCACAGGTGTTGAGAATGACGACACCACCACCTTTGTCGGCGTGGTGACGATAATGTTGGGGTCGTTGTCGAGGTCCTTAAGGGCAGTGATGTAACTTCTAGGAAGATTAGAAGAAGATGTTCACATAAAGCTGCAGCGGAGAAGGCCCAGAATATAACCCTACTGGAAGTTTGCAGTCACTTGTGTTTATGGTTCCTGGTAACAAGATTGAGTTGATAGATAGGTTTGCGATGTTGGGTGGTACATTTGAATCTCCAGACTCATTGCCTTGATTTCTCGTAGTCCGGTTTAATGGTGCGTGACGATAAGTTGTTTATATCAGGGGATTCGCGTCCCATTTCCTTCCATCCGACTGTTAGTGCAGAGGGTACGGTGAAGTTGCGATATGTGAGTTTGATCTTTTGTAGGAGGATTACTGTGGTTACTGTGCCTGAGAATAAGCTCAGCATATTCCAACAGAAGAACCAAACTCAATTCGCAAACTTCATTACAACACAGCACTAACAGTCGATGGACGTAAAGGACGCGAATCCCTGATAACAACTTATTGTCACGCCACCTTAACCGACTACGAGAACCAGCACTGATCTGGGACTCAAATTACCACCAACAACGCAAACCTAACTATCTAACACAAATCACTCTTGTTATGCCTGTCATCCAAATTATCTACACTTCAATGAAATATCTCCCCTCATGTGTGTTTCGTGTACTTAAGCTCCAGTGTGACATGTACTTAGCTCAGTGGTGACGTGTACTTAGCTCAGTGATGACGTGTACTTAGCTCAGTGGTGACGTGTACTTTGGAGTGGTGACGTGTACTTAGCTCTGTGAAGACCTGTTTGCGCGCTCTCTACGAATTGCAGCAAGATGCCCTCCATCGAGCACCATTAACCAACGCAGCTTAAGGAAGAATGAGGATGGCGAAGATTGGAGATTCGGCGACTAGGACCGAGAAAACAAGAAGATCGTAGTAGTCCTCCTGTTTTGAGCCCTCAGGTCAAGAAAGGAAACTGGTCAGTGGCTGGACAGCAGGGAACGAAGTTGACGATCAAGTAAGACGAGCTGGAAAGGTAGAATCGATGAAGAATAAAGAGACTGCCGTGGAAACTGTTGTGGAAACATCTAATACAATCTCAGTGCTACCCGACGAATGTGAGGTCCGACTACGGCAACGACACGACGAACGACAACCCAAGGAAGGGTAAGAATATTGTAATGTTGTTGGGGACAGCCAAGTTAGGTATATGATAGGGCGTTCTGCTTGAAGTACAGATGGAGACAGAGAGTTTTGCTTTCCTGGGGCTTTGGATGGGAGATATTGTTAGCCGTCTGAGACATCAAGAGAGGTAATGGGAGCAATCCTATATCTGTCTCAATGCTGGGGGCAACGATTTGCAGACGTAGAGTGAAACCTAATAGCAGGTATAAGACAGCAATAGAAATAATTAGGGAGGAAGGGTGGGAACCCAGTCATATGTGGTATTTTGCCAAGAGAGGAGTGGAAATGAAAGGTTGCCAGGGCAATTGGTGTCAATTGCTGGCTGGACAAATACTGAAGAAAATGCGTAACATCATTGACAACTGGACCATCTTCTGTGGCAGAAATGACATGTATGCCATGGAAGGGTTCACATTATCTAGGTCAGGGGTGGGAGCACTGGCAACTTCAGAGAGGGAGCTGTTAGGGCTTTAAACAAAAGAATATTAGTGGTTATGGGTTTTGGCAGGAAAACAGTGAAGTCCCAGTGTATTAATATTAGGTTTCTAAGGGGAACTAGTAATAAGAACGAACGAGCAGATATTGAAAATCTAGTGACACTGGGGTGATAAACATTAATAGGTTTAGTAGAAAAACAGAAATGTAAGCAGGAAGTTGTAAAGAGAAAGGAAGAGTCTTTCAATATTAATTGATGCTAATAGCCGAAGTGCAAGGAATAAGATGGACTAGTTGAGATTAGTTGCTAGGTGCATGTAATATTAATGTATTGCTTAACTGAGAGACTGGTTTTTAATTAAAAGTCGGGACATGGCCTGCAGAATTACACATTCAGGTTTTAAATTGTTCCAAGTAATTAGAAGTGTCGGAAGGGGTGTGGTGTGCACCTGTAATGTCCGAGATCGCTTAAAACTGTTTTGCATAAAAACGGGTATTAAGTCTGAAGTAACACCTACAGAGTCCTGTTTGGATAGAATTTTTCAGAGGGGCCATGAAAAAACTGGTTTTAGAAGTGATATACCGTCCCCCAAACTTAGATAGGGACCAAGGAACTACTATGGGGAGGAAAATGTTAAGACCACAAGGCACGATAATGTAGTAATTCTAGGAGACTTAACTTTAGTCTTATTGATTGAATTTCTGACTGGAATTTTAGAATCATACGACTTCTAAAAGTAGTTCAGGATTGTTTTTTTAAGCAATTGTGACGAGAACCTACAAGGGGAAATAACCTGCTTGACTTAAGCTCTGACAAACAATGAATCCCTTGAAATAATTTAGACATTTCAGAGGAACTGGGTGCTAGTACCACAAATCAATTACATTTTAGCATTGAATGGAAGTACGATATGTACGAGAACTCAGTAACAGTCCCAGAAATTCGCTTAGGAGAATACGATGGGCTTAGAGAACACTTAACATCAGTTGACTGGGTAACGAAGAGAAGCTATCAACATGACATTTTTTCTGAACACTATACATGCTGCTCAAAGAACGTTTATTCCCATATAAAGAAATTAGATCAAATAAGAAATGACCCAGAATGGATTGAATAATAGGCAAAAATAACGTACTAGGGCAATAAGAAAGGAATTTTTATAGGCGATCAAAAGAGGTAGGGTCATCTTATAATCAGTATATAGACATTAAAGAGGGACAATAAAAAGGGGATAAGAAAAGCTAAAATGACTCTGAAATTAAAGTTGCTAGTGATTCTAAAACAAACCCAAAAAGTTTTTTTCCCAGGTCAATAGAACAAAAAGTAAGAAATTAAGATAGGTCCTCTAAAAAATAACAATGATGGCCTCTTACAGACAAAGAGAATGAATGTGCTCGATTTTAAATTTTATTTTCTCCTCATTTACCAGGAAGATACTAACAATTATCCAGAATTAATTTTTATAGTGGGCTCGAATAAGATAAATTATGTAAACATCACAGTCACTAGTGAAATGGTTGTGAAGCAGATAGACAGACTGAAGCAAAAGTAAGTCCGCCGGTCGCCTGATGAGAATTTTTCAAGGGTTTTTAAGGAATTCAAAATGGAACCCGTGAACCATTAAATAATATTTTTAATTATATCACTTCAAACAGGTGTAATGTCTGATATGTGGAGATGGCTAATGTAATTCTTATTTTTAAAAAGGGGACAAGTCCGTTTAACCGTCAAATTAACCGCCCAATAAGCCTGACTACAATTGTAGGCCAAATAATTAGAGTCACTTATAGCTGAGACTAATAAGAAAGCCATCTCGTAAACTTAGCTAGATTAATGAATAATCAGCAATGGATACACAAGAGGCCTGTCCTTGTCTAATACTAATTTATTAACTTTCTTCAGTAAAGCTTTTGAGGCTGTTTGCCCACGATAAAGAATTTGATATTATTACTTCGATTATAGTAAGGCTTATGATAGAGGTTCCGCCCATAGACTGGTTACAGAAAGTAGCAGCCATGGCATTGGGGGAAAAGCGCTCTCGTTGGACGAGTCATGCTCACAGACAGGAAGCAGAGAGTGTCCCATAAATTGGGTTTAAATCGAATGGGGATCTGTCACTAGTGGCGTCCCACAGGGATCAGTCTTGGGCACGTTGTTGTTTATAATATATATCAATATAATATATTAATATTATCAAATAATATATAATATATCTAAAATAATAAATAAATATCACAAAATAGTACATAATATAATCAATATAATATATAAAATAAAACCAAATAAAATATAAATATATATCAATATAATATATATCTCGTGGATCGAATCATGGCTCACAGACAGGAAGCAGAGTGTCCATAAATGGGGTTAAATCCGAGTGAGGGTCAGTAACACGATGGCGTTCCACGGGATCATCTTGGGCCCGTTGTTGTTTTAAAATATATATCAATGATCTTGATGAAGGAATTACTAGTGATATGACAAATTCGCCGATGGAAATATAAACACATATGCAGTATAATGTGATCCTTTATTAACTACGTTTCGCCCACACAGTGGGCATTTTCAAGTCACAAACAGAACTACCTGGGGTGGAAGGAACGCGATATCTATAGTCAGATGTTCAAATTTTCAGAGGTCAGGTGGAGAATGCGCAACTGATGAATGTACCGAGTGGGGTTTATAGAGTCTAAAAACTTGGGATGTTGGAAAGGAGATTGGATAAGTATGTTGAGCAGACCTTCGTAACAGTGTTCTTATTGGGATATCTATGAAGAACACTGAAGAAGGTCTGCTCACAACCTTATAGAAACCTCCTTTCCAAGCTACCCAAGATATTAGACTCTATAAACCCCAACTCGTACATCTCAGATCAGCATTCATCCTCCTGACCTCAGCATTCTGAACCTGACTAACAAAAACTCGCGTACCTTCTACCCCAGGAAGTTCATGTTTGTGACTTTGAAAAAGCCCACTGTGTGGGCGAAACGTAGTCAATAAAGGATCACATTATACGCATATGTGTTTATAATTCCATGTGTCGGTATTTTATTACCATTTATTTCCAAATTCGCCGATGACACGAAGATAGGTAGGATAATTGATTCAAACGAGATGTTAGGGAACTTCATGAGGAATTTAGACAAACTCACTCTTGTCAAAAATGGCAGATGCAGTACAATGTAATAAGTGCAAGTTCCTGAAGCCTCGTGAAGAGTCCCATAACCCTAGCACTTAAAGTGTTAAAATAATGTAGAACTGAAGCCATACAGATTGCGAAAAGGAACTTGGGGTTAGGTAAGCAGCAAACCTTAAACCAAGACAGCAATGCCTAAGTTGTAACGGTAATAAGGCAAATAGATTACTGGTATTGATATATCAAGCAGTGTAAGGCAACAAGAAGCAGGGGTCAACTGCAGCTTTGAATACATCATAGTAGTCCTCACCTAGCTTATGCACTCAATTTCTGGTCTCCATATAACAGAATGGACTTAAATTCTTAGAAATCATTCAGCGTAGGATGACTAAATTAATACATAGCATTAGAAATCTTCCTTAAGAGAAAGATTGGAAGTCCACTAAAGTTACAAATACTGTAAGGAAAATGCGGTAACATTTCCATTGACAACTGGGACCTCTTCTATGGCAGAAATGACATGTAACCAGGGAGGGGTTCACGTATATCTAGGTGTGATAGGTTGGAGCACTGGCCAACACAGTGAAGAGACGGTTAGGTCCTTTAAACTAGGAATAGTTAGTGGTAGGGTTTTGCGGGAAAACTGTGAAGTCTCAGGGTAGTAATAACATAACATAGGAAACAAGTAATAGGCAAAATGAGGGTTGGATATTGGAAAGCAGTGGCCTAAATGACATGTACAGAATAGGTTAAGTGAATAACAGAAAGGAGCAGGAAGGGGTAAAGAGAGAGGAGGACTTTACGTATTTATTACACAAATAGTCGCAATTCCTAGACTAAGAATGACTGAGTTGAGACTAGATTGCAAGTGCAGGTAACATATATGTACTTGCCCATTAATGGAGACGTGGTTATATAAGTCAAGACGATTGCAAAAACCATTCTCGGGAACATGCCTGCAGAATGACACATTCAGGGTTTTTAAATTTGTACCAAGTAGATAGAAGTATCGGAAGGAGGTGGGGTGGCATAGTATGTTCCGAGATCGCTTTGAACTGTTGCATAAAAACGGGTATTAAATCTGAAGAAACACAAACAGTCTGTTTGGATATAATTTTCAGAGTGCATGAAAATTAACTTTAGGAGTGATAACCCGCCACCAAATTTAGATAGGGACCAGGGGAGACTACTATGGGAGGAAAATTGTTAGGGCCACAAGGCACGATGATGTAGTAATTCAAGAGACTTTAACTTTAGTCATATTGAATAGGAATTTATGACTGGGAATTTAGAAACATACGACTTCTTAGAATTAGTTTCGAATTGTTTTTTTTTGAAGCAGTTTGTGACAGAACCAACACGGAGTAATAACCTGCTTGACTTAGTTCTTGCAAACAAGAATTCCCTGTTAATAATTTGGAAGATACAGAGAACTGGTTTGCTAGCGACCCACAAATCAATTACATAAGAACTGAATGTAGAATTTTTTTATTTATAATTAAGTTTAAAATACAGTAATACATTAAACATGGAAGCAAACATGTCACAAACAATCAACAGTAACAACAAAAATAAAAGTACAACAAAACGTCATACACAATCAAAAAAAGAAAAGAAACTTCGCATCAGGGTGTACCAACAACATTTCTCAGAGAATCTACTTCAGCCCATCTTAAACATCTTATGACCAAGTTTTTAAATACAAAACAATTCTAAAGGTAAAAACCTCACACATAGCCAAATAAACCTATACATCCCCCCCCAGCAAAGGTACAATAATAAAGACTTACACATATATGCCTGGCAGTAAAAAGGTACCCCCCCCCCCTCATCAAATACCAACAAAACAATAACAAATATAAAGCGCAGGGATAAACTTTCTCTAAGTAACAATTGAAAACTTGCCTGCAAAAAGGGTAATTACCTATTCCCAACCGGTTGCAAAACCCCCAAGACCCTTCTTTTACCAAAATATCCCTATAGCAGTTTTAAAACTGAATAACCGCACTTGAACTCAATGGGACCTGTCCAAAAAAAGCATCTAAAAATTTTGTTTTACACAAAATCAAATACATTTTTATGTTACCTTTCATTAAAATTCTTCATGGACTTTTTTTTAAAAATTAAAATGCAAAGGGGAACCCCCAGCGTTACTTAAAATATATAAAAACTACCCCGCACAACAGTGTCACCCACATGTACTAAAATCTTAACCCGGCCGCTGAAACATTATTTTTAGGCAAAAGTGCCAAAATCATTCGTTTTAAAATTCACGTTACTCATTACACTATTTAAAATTCGAACCTTCAATATACAGAAATTGTGTTTACAGAAAGCTCCCAAAAAGAAGGGAAACCCCGGACTTTTATCACGAATTCTAAACGTCTATGGCAGCCTTAGTAAACCACGTAGTATGTGCTTTCTATAACATCTTTGAAGCACTCTCACAAAACGAACATCTTCTACACACACACAAATTTAAAGATTCTGCCCCTTTCATTCCCCTTGTAACACACAATGATGTAGTGCCCAATCATTCTACAGACTTCCCAAAATCTTCACGACATAAAGGGAACACTGTGTAAAAACACCACCCAACCACACCACTACTCGGGAAAAGCAAAAAGTATCAGGCAAACCGTCCCACTTTAAAAGCCACCCCACCACCTCCGTCAAAAACTAGCCCGTTGTACCCATTTCACTTAAATCCCGTAAATCCTTTAACTTAAAACTCGGTATCCCCATAAACACTGTCCCCACCTTCCCCGATGTCCTTTGCGACACTTAGTTCTATAAATGGGGCCGTAACCCCTTTTTCTTTAAAACCCCCCCCCCACACCCACCCCCCACACCCACCCCCCCACCCCCCCCCAACCCCACCTCCCTACACCCACCCCCCAAAACCCCACCCCCCTCATACCCCAAAGAGTATAAAAAAAATCGGGGACCACATACGCAACCGCATTACCCCATCTACCACCCCCACCTATTTTTAAAACTTAACACCCTTAACACCGTAACCCTTCCCCACCCCCCTAAACCCAACTACCCTACCTAACCTACCCCCCCAAAACTTCTAAAAAATTACAAAAATACACCCATGAAAAAATAGTCTCGAACATCACACGCTTTGCCTCCCCACCCCCCTTAGTCCCCTATTAAATAACACAACACCCGACGGGAGGATTCCAGTAAAACCTAAACATTACCCCCCTTACACCCGGTTTAATACGCAATTCCCAAAATTTCCGATATTCCCCCCCAACATGGGGGATCCCCCTCAACTGCAGCCAACCACAGACCCGCCCCCCACCCTCTCAGAATCCTCAATTTAAGGGGGCTTCGGATCCCCACCTCTTAAAAAACCCCAACTGGCCTCAACCCCAAAATTAATCCTTTCCCCCCACCCTCGTTGCATATCCATACGCTTTTTTCTAGCCCCCCTCCTCGCCCCCACCCCCTCAAATACCCACGTTTCAGATACACCCATCATAAGCTTTTTAAAAGGGAAAAGCCCCAGCCCCCGCAACGGAAGCATCACCCCCCCTCTACTTGCCAGTCACAACCCGACCCAATAAAAGGAAAATCCCATGTTGCAACCGTTGCCCCCTCTCGCCGCCTCAGGGTATTTTGCCACCACGGCCATATTTTAATATACAACAGGGACTTCGTCACAATGCCCCTCTGATGCAACTTCTGGCCGTCCTCAAACCCCCCAACTTTTTAATACCCCATCCCCGGTGCACACGAATTTACCTCTTGGCGACCCTATCATTCTTAGCGTACACTACCCAAATCAAAGCTGATCCACCACACCCACCCGCGCCCTCAGTCCCACCCATTTTCGTTATTGCCTAGGTCCCTATACTTAGACTTTCCACATTTAATTTCCATCCCCAGTAGCCTCGCCAAACCACTACCACCTTTCCACCCTTTTGTAAAACCTTCCCTTTTCCCCCACCAATACAGTTGTGTCATCCACATAACCCCCCATACCCGGGCCCACCCTCTCGTTCATTACTAAACCCCCCCACTTGTGATACTCCACCCAACTGCCCCCATAAAAGGGTCCTGGAGACACGCAAAAAATATTTTCGATAGAGGGGAACCCTGTCGCAAACCCCTTTTCCCCTCTGAATGTTAACACCAGCCTTCCATTTAACCCGTCCTCATAGAGCTCCCTGATACAATGTTTTCGCCCCCGATATAATTTCCTTTCCCCAAACCCCGCCAACGCATGAACCTCCAAAGCATCCCTCTCCACATTTCGTAAGCAGCTCGCATCCAATCCAACACACCCCCCCCCAACTCCCCCCTCTATTCTATAAAAATTTTAAAAACTCCATGCCCTTCATACATTTCCACCCGGTCCCCCCTATTTTCCTCTGTCAATTACGTTACCTACACTTTTTTTTTTTATTCCCTAATTCCGTGCAAAAAAACTTAAAGCCACAATAAAAGATTTGCCCCGGTATCCTCTACCGTAGTCGCCCCCCCTTTTTGGAAATAATCCCCCCGCAGAGTCCTTTGCTGCCAACCCCCTTTCCCCCTCCTCCTTCATTACATTGAATAACCTAACTAAAAATCCCTCAATACTTCCCCAATTCCTAACTAAAAATCATTTGGAACCCTCTACACCCGGGCCTTACCTAAAATTGCACCCGACAAAGG
>NW_026508604.1:0-2500 GCF_026875155.1 Cherax quadricarinatus
CCTACTACTCTACTATCTCCCACAAACCTCTACTTAACTCCCAAAAACTACTACCTCAACTCCCTATTTTTACAACTACTTACTACTATGCTACATACTACTACTACTACACACGCTACTACTACTACACTACTACTACTACTACTACTACTACTACTCCCAAATACTAACTCTACTACTACCACTACAACTACTACTACTGCAACTACTCTACTACTACCACTACTACACTCCCCACTACTAATACTACTACTACTACCACTACTACTGCTACACTACTTACTACCACTACCACTACTACTGCACTACTACTACTACTACACTACTATTTAACCAACTAGAATGCTAAATCACTACTACTACTACGCACAACACTCTACTACTACTACTACTATTTACTACTACTACTATTTATTTACTACTAATGCTAATGCTCTCTACTACTACTAATGTTGCTACTACTCCTGCTACTACTACAACTACTACAACTACACCTACACTGCAAACTACTACTTCAAACTACTTCTACTACCCTACTACTGCTACTACTACTACTACAAATGCCACTACTACTGCACTATTACTACTACTACTACTGCTCTACTACTATTCCACTACTAATGCTAACTCTACTACTATTACTACTACACTACTACTACTACTACTACTACAAACTACTGCTCCCTGCTACTACTCCCTACAACTACTGCTACTACTACTACAAACTACCACTACTACTGCTACTACTAAATGCTACTACTACTACTACTCCCTACTACTGCTACTACACTACCTACCACTACTACTCAAACTACTACTACTACTGCTACTACCACTACTACTACTACTACTACTACTACTACTACTACTACAACTATTTACTAACCACCCCTACTACTGCTACTACTACTACCACCACTACTACTGCTACTACTACTACTACTGCTGCTGCTACTACTGCTACAAATACTACTACTGCTACTACTACTAACTACTACTACTATACTACTACTTTTACTACTACTACACTACACTGCTACTACAAACTATTTGCAACTACAAACTGCTACTACTACCACTACTACTGCTACTACAAACTAACACTGCTACTACTACTACTACTACTCCCTATTTACTACTACTACTACGCTGCTGCTACTACTACTAACAACACCCTACTACTGTCAAACTACTATTACTACTGCTACTACAACACAAACTCCCTACTACAACCACCACTACAACTGCTACTACACTACTATACTACTACTACTACTACCATACTACTAACACTATTACTACTAACTACTACTACTACTACTACTTACTACTACTAAACTATACTACTACCTCTTCCTGCCTATATAACCCGTTTCCTGCTCTACTTCTCGTTAGTTTTGACTTTTGTAAATGGTCAAAATCGTACCGAAACGTCGTCGTAAGCCCCCTCCTCCTAGTGCGTTATTTGTGATGGTTTACAGACACAATCTCCCTCCCAGATATCAGACCCTGAGGAGATAGAGGGGGCAGAGGGGGAGGAGGAGTTGTACTGATTATTAAAAACCAATGGGGATTTGAGGAAATGGAAGGAATGTACGAAATGAGCGAGAGGGACTACATAGTAGGTACAATTCAGTCTGGGGGGCATAAGGTAGTCATTGCAGAGACGCACAACCCTCTACAGAACTGCATGAGGCCAAGAGAAGAATATAAAGAGAGCAACAGAGTAATGGTGGACACATTAAATGAGGTGGCCAGAAGAGCTCAACACAGAGCAAAGCTCATAGTTATGGGTAATTTCAGTCACAAGGAGATCGATCGAGAAAACCTGGAGCCACATGTGTCCCCGAAACATGAAGAGTCAAGATGATGGACATGGTACTGTAAAACCTCACGCATCAACATATTAGGAACACTACCAGAGAGAGAGTGAGGATGAACCAGCAAGACTGAGTGTCGTAGTCACCTTGAGTAGCTCAGACATCAAGAATATCACATATGAAAGGGCCCTCAGAGCTAATGATCACGTGATTCTGAGCTTTGAATACATAATAGAGTTACAAGTGGAGAGGGTAACAGGAGTAGGATGGGAAAAGCCAAACTACAACAGGGGGGACTACACAAGCATAAGGAACTTGCTGCAAGATGTTCAGTGGGAAGAAGAATTGGTGGGAAAATCAGTATACGAAATGATGGACTACATGCAAGGAGGCAGAGGAGAGGTTTGTTCTCAAGAGCAACAGAAATAATGGGAAGACCAGAATGAGCCCTTGGTTCACCCAAAGGTGTAGGGAGGCAAAACCTAAGTGTGCTAGAGAATGGAAAAGTACAGAACACAAAGGACCCAGAAAAATGAAGAGCCAGAAACGAATATGCACAGATACGGAGAGAGGCCCAGCAACAATACAAGAACGACATTGCATCGAAAGTCAAGTCTGACCTGAAGCTTTTGTATAGCCACATCAGGAGGAAGATAACAGTCAAGGACCAGGTAAGCAGG
>NW_026508604.1:7500-14948 GCF_026875155.1 Cherax quadricarinatus
GCCACACCATACCCATGGTGTGGGTGGTAGTCACACCATACCCGTGGTGTGGGTGGTAGTCACACCATACCCTGGTTGGGTGGTAGTCACACCAATACCCGTGGTGTGGGTGGTAGTTACACCATACCCATGGTGTGGGTGGTAGTCACACCATACTGTGGTGTGTGGGGGATAGTCACATCATACCCATGGTGTGGTGGTAGCCACACCATACCCGTGGTGTGGGTGTATCACACCATACCCGTGGTGTGGTGGTAGTCACACCATACCCGTGGTGTGGGTGGTAGTCACACCATACCCGTGGTGTGGGTGGTAGTTACACCATACCCGTGGTGTGGTGGTAGTCACACCATACCCGTGGTAATGGGTGGTAGTCACACCATACCCTGGTGTTGGGTGTTAGTCACACCATACCCTGTGTGTGGGTGGTAGTTACACCATACCCGTGGTGTGGGTGGTAGTCACACACCATACCCGTGGTGTGGGTGTAGTCACACCATACCCGTGGTGTGGGTGGTAGTTACACACCATACCCATGGTGTGGGTGGTAGTCACACCATACCCGTGGTGTGGGGGTAGGCACACCATACCCATGGTGTGGGTGGTAGCCACACCATACCGTGGTGTGGGTGGTAGTCACACCATACCCGTGGTGTGGGTGTAGTCACACCATACCCGTGGTGTGGGTGGTAGTTACACCGATACCCATGGTGTGGTGCAGTTACACCATACCCATGGTGTGGGTGGTAGTTACACCATACCCATGGTGGGTGGTAGTCACACCATACCCGTGGTGTGGGGGTAGTCACACCATACCCATGTGTGGGTGGTAGTCCACCAAACCCATGGTGTGGTGTGTAAGTCACACCATACCCGTGTGTGGTGGTAGTCACACCATACCCGTGGTGTGGTGGTAGCCACACCATACCCATGGTATGGTGGTAGTCACACCATAACCCGTGGTGTGGGTGGTAGTTACACCATACCCATGGTGTGGTGGTAGCCACACCAACCCGTGTGTGGGCGGTAGTTACACCATACCCATGTGTGGGTTGAGTCACACCATACCCGTGGTGTGGTGGTAGTTACACCATACCCATGGTGTGGGTGGTAGTCACACCATACCCATGGTGTGGGTGGAAGCCACACCATACCCATGGTGTGGGTGTAGTCACACCATACCCGTGTGTGGGTGGTAGTTACACCATACCCATGGTGTGGTGTAGTCACACATAACCCGTGGTGTGGGTGGTAGTTACACCATACCCATGGTGTGGGTGGTAGCCACACCAAACCCGTGGTGTGGGCGGTAGTTACACCATACCCATGTTGTGGGTGAGTCACACCATACCCGTGGTGTGGGTGGTAGTTACGCCATACCCAGGTGTGGTGGTAGTCACACCATAACCCATGGTGTGGTGGTAGCCACACCATACCCATGGTGTGGGTGGTAGTCACGGCCATACCCATGTGTGGGTGGTAGTCACACCATACCCATGTGTGGGTGGTAGACAACATCATACCCATGGGTGGTGGTAGTCACACCATACCCATGGAGTTGGGTGGTAGTCACACCATACCCATGGTGTGGGTGGTAGTCACACCATTCCCATGGTGTGGGTGGTAGTACACACCATACCCATGATGTGGGTGGTAGTCACATCATACCCAAGGTGTGGGTGGTAGTCACACCATACCCATTGTGTGGGTGGTAGTCACACCATACCCATAGTGTGGGTGGTAGTCACACCATACCCGTGGTGTGGGCGGTAGTCACACCATACCCATGGTGTGGGTGGTAGTCACACCATACCCACGGTGTGGGTGGTAGTCACAAGATACCCATGGTGTGGTTGGTAGTCACACCATACCCATGGTGTGGGTGGTAGTCACACCATACCCATGGTGTAGGTGGTAGTCACACCTTGCCCATGGTGTGGGTGGTAGACACACCATACCCATGGTGTGGGTGGTACTCACACCATACTCATGGTGTGGGTGGTAGTCACACCACACCCATGGTGTGGGTGGTAGTCCACACCATACCCGTGGTGTGGGTGTAGTCACACCATACCCATGGTGGGTGGTAGTCACACCACACCCATGGTGTGTGGGTGGTAGTCACACCATACCCGTGGTGTGGGCGTAGTCACACCATACCCATGGTGTGGGTGGTAGTCACACCATACCCATGGTGTGGGTGGTAGTCACACCATACCCATGGTTGGGGTGGTATCACACCATACCAATGGTGTGGGTGTAGTCACATCATACCCATGGTGTGGGTGGTAGTCACACCATACCCATGGTGGGTGGTAGTCACATCATACCCATGGTGTGGGTGGTATCACACCATACCCATGGTGTGGGTAGGTAGTCACACCAAACCCAGGTGTGGGTGGTAGTCACACCATTCCCATGGTGGGTGGTAGTCACACCATACCCATTGTGTGGGTGGTAGTCACACCATACCCAAGTGTGGGTGTAGTCCACACCATACCCGTGGTGGGCGGTAGTCACAACCATACCCATGGTGTGGGGAGTCACACCATACCCGTGGTGTGGGGGTAGTCACACCATACCCATGGTGTGGGTGGTAGTCACACCATACCCATGGTGTAGGTGGTAGTCACACACCTTGCCCATGGTTGTGGTGGTAGACACACCATACACATGTGTGGGGTGGTACTCACACCATACTCCACGGTGTGGGTGGTAGTCACACCACACCCATGGTGTGGGTGGTAGTCACACCATACCCGTGGTGTGGGTGGTAGTCACGCCATACCCGTGGTGTGGGCGGTAGTCACACCATACCCATGGTGTGGGTGGTAGTCACACCATACCCATGGTGTGGGTGGTAGTCACACCATACCCATGGTGTGGGTGGTAGTCACACCATACCCATGGTGTGGGTGGTAGTCACATCATACCCATGGTGTGGGTGGTAGTCACACCATACCCATTGTGTGGGTGGTAGTCACACCATACCCATAGTGTGGGTGGTAGTCACACCATACCCGTGGTGTGGGCGGTAGTCATACCATACCCATGGTGTGGGTGGTAGTCACACCATACCCATGGTGTGGGTGGTAGTCACACCATACCCATAGTGTGGTTGGTAGTCACACCATACCCATGGTGTGGGTGGTAGTCACACCATACCCATGGTGTAGGTGGTAGTCACACCATGCCCATGGTGTGGGTGGTAGACACACCATACCCATGGTGTGGGTGGTAGTCACACCATACTCATGGTGTGGGTGGTAGTCACACCACACCCATTGTGTGGTGGTATCACACCATACCCTGGTGGGGTGGTAGTCACGCCATAACCCGGGTGTGGGTGGTAGTCACACCAACCCATGGTGTGGTGGTAGTCACACCATACCCATGGTGGGTGTAGTCACACCATACCCATGGTGTGGGTGGTAGTCACACCATACCCATGGTGTGCGTGGTAGTCACACCATACCCGTGGTATGGGTGGTACTCACACCATACCCATGGTGTGGGTGATAGTCACACCATACCCGTGATGTGGGTGGTAGTCACACCATACCCATTGTGTGGGTGGTAGTCACACCATACCCATGGTGTGGGTGGTAGTCACACCATACCCGTGGTGTGGGTGGTAGTCACACCATACCCATGGTGTAGTTGGTAGTCACAACATACCAATGGTGTGGGTGGTAGTCACACCATATCCATGGTGTGAGTGGTAGTCACACCATACCCATGGTGTGGGTGGTAGTCACACCATACTCGTGGTGTGGGTGGTAGTCACACCATACCCGTGGTGTAGGTGGTAGTCACACCATACCCATGGTGTCGGTGGTAGTCACACCATACCCGTGGTGTGGGTGGTAGTCACGCCATACCAGTGGTGTGGGTGGTAGTCACACTATAGCCGTGGTGTGGGTGGTAGTCACACCATACCCGTGGTGTGGGTGGTAGTTACACCATACCCATGGCGTGGGTGATAGTCACACCATACCCATGGTGTGGGTGGTAGTCACACCATACCCATGGTGTGGGGGTGGTATCACACCATGCCCGTGGTGAGGTGGTAGTCACACCAAACCCATGTGTCGGTGTATTCACACCATACCCGTGGTGTGGGGGTAGTCACACCATACCCGTGGTGTGGGTGGTAGTCACATACCCATACCCGTGGTGTGGGTGGTAGTCACACACATACCCATGGTGTGGGTGGTAGTCGCACCATACCCATTTTGTGGGGTAGTCACACCATACCCATGGTGTGTGGTAGTCACACCATACAAATGGTGTGGGTGGTAGTCGCACCATACCCCATTTTGTGGTGGTAGTCACACCATACCCATGGTGTGGGTGGTAGTCACACCATACCCATGGTGTGGGTGGTAGTCACACCATACCCATGGTGTGGGTGGTAGTCGCACCATACCCATTTTGTGGGTGGTAGTCACACCATACCCATGGTGTGGGTGGTAGTCGCACCATACCCATTTTGTGGGTGGTAGTCACACCATGCCCATGGCGTGGGTGGTACTCGAGAGATTACAGAGGTGCATAATGGGTCCAGGGACTGTACCTCAACAATACAGAGGTGCATAATGGGTCCAGGGACTGTACCTCAACATTACAGAGGTGCATAATGGGTCCAGGGACTGTACCTCAACATTACAGAGGTACATAATGGGTCCAGGGACTGTACCTCAACATTACAGAGGTGCATAATGGTCCAGGACTGTACCTCAACATTACAGAGGTACATAATGGGTCCAGGGACTGTACCTCAACATTACAGAGGTGCATAGTGGGTCCAGGGACTGTACCTCAACATTACAGAGGTACATAATGGGTCCAGGGACTGTACCTCAACATTACAGAGGTGCATAATGTGTCCAGGGACTGTACCTCAACATTACAGAGTACATAATGGTCCAGGGACTGTACCTCAACATTACAGAGGTGCATAATGGGTCCAGGGACTGTACCTCAACATTACAGAGGTGCATAAATGGGTCCAGGACTGTACCTCAACATTACAGAGGTGCATAATGGGTCCAGGGACTGTACCTCAACATTACAGAGGTGCATAATGGTCCAGGGACTGTACCTCAACATTACAGAGGTACATAATGGGTCCAGGGACTGTACCTCAACATTACAGAGGTGCATAATGGGTCCAGGGACTGTACCTCAACATTACAGAGGTGCATAAGGGTCCCAGGGACTGTACCCAACATACAGAGGTGCATAATGGTCCAGGACTGTACCTCAACATTACAGAGGTGCATAATGGTCCAGGACTGTACCTCAACATTACAGAGGTGCATAATGGGTCCCAGGGACTGTACCTCAACATTACAGAGGTGCATAATGGTCCAGGGACTGTAACCTCAACATTACAGAGGTGCATAATGGGTCCAGGGACTGTACCTCAACATTCAGAGGTACATAATGGGGTCCAAGGACTGTACCTCAACATTACAGAGGTGCATAATGGGCCAGGGACTGTACCTCAACAATACATAGTACATAATGGGTCCAGGACTGTACCTCAACATTACAGAGGTGCATAATGGGTCCAGGTACTGTACCCAACATTACAGAGGTGCATAATGGGTCCAGGGACTGTACCTCAACATTACAGAGGTGCATAAGGGTCCAGAGACTGTACCACAACATTACAGAGGTGCATAATGGGTCCAGGGACTGTACCTCAACATTACAGAGGTGCATAATGGTCCAGGACTGTACCTCAACATTACAGAGGTGCATAATGGGTCCAGGGACTGTACCTCAACATTACAGAGGTGCATAATGGGTCCAGGGACTGTACCTCAACATTACAGAGTACATATGGGTCCATGGACTGTACGTCAACATACAGAGGTGCATAATGGGTCCAGGGACTGTACCTCAACATTACAGAGGTACATAATGGGTCCAGGACTGTACCTCAACATTACAGAGGTGCATAATGGGTCCAGGACTGTACTCAACATTACAGAGGTGCATAATGGGTTCCAGGGACTGTACCTCACACATTACAGAGGTGCATAATGGGTACAGGACTGTACCTCAACATTACAGAGGTGCATAATGGGTCCAGGACTGTACCTCAACATTACAGAGCGCATAATGGTCCAGGACTGTACCTCAACATTACAGAGGTACAATAATGGGTCCAGGGACTGTACCTCAACATTACAGAGGTACATAATGGGTCCAGGGACTGTACCTCAACATACAGAGGTACATAATGGGTCCAGGGACTGTACCTCAACATTACAGAGGTACATAATGGGTCCAGGGACTGTACCTCAACAATACAGAGGTACATAATGGGTCCAGGACTGTACCTCAACATTACAGAGGTACATAATGGGTCCAGGGACTGTACCTCAACATTACAGAGGTACATAATGGGTCCAGGGACTGTATCTCAACATTACAGAGGTACATAATGGTCCAGGACTGTACCTCAACATTACAAGAGTACATAATGGGTCCAGGACTGTACCTCAACATTACAGAGGTACATAATGGGTCCAGGGACTGTACCTCAACATTACAGAGGTACATAATGGGTCCAGGACTGTATCTCAACATTACAGAGGTACATAATGGGTCCAGGGACTGTACCTCAACATTACAGAGGTACATAATGGTCCAGGGACTGTACCTCAACATTACAGAGGTACATAATGGGTCCAGGACTGTACCTCAACATTACAGAGGTACATAATGGTCCAGGGACTGTACCTCAACATTACAGAGGTACATAATGGGTCCAGGGACTGTACCTCAACATTACAGAGGTACATAATGGGTCCAGGGACTGTACCTCAACATTACAGAGGTACATAATGGGTCCAGGGACTGTACCTCAACATTACAGAGGTACATAATGGGTCCAGGGACTGTACCTCAACATTACAGAGGTACATAATGGGTCAAGGGACTGTACCTCAACATACAGAGGTACATAATGGTCCAGGGACTGTACCTCAACATACAGAGGTACAAATGGGTCCAGGGACTGTACCTCAACATTACAGATGTGCATAATGGTCCAGGGACTGTACCTCAACATTACAGAGGTACATAATGGGTCCAGGGACTGTACCTCAACATTACAGAGGTACATAATGGGTCCAGGGACTGGGCCGCAAAGTTTTGATAGCTGGACAAATTACAGTAATAATGAACTATTTACATGTTTATATCTGGTTACAATCGTAATGAGTTATTTAACCAGACGTGAATTAGGTAACATAAATGTTATAAAAATATTACCTCATATTTTAGGAAGGTATGTTTGTTAAAATATTTTTAAGTGGTTATGCGTTACATACAGTGGCAAAGTCAGGGTATTTTTTCAAATATGGGCCCGGGAAAAAAAAATTTTTCGAACTTGGGAGGTTTTTTTTCCGAATTTTAATCTATTTCTTTCC